>KZ119221.1:915-69873 GCA_002153405.1 Mycosphaerella populi pn0402
TTTCGTCTTTCTATCATTGGTCATGTTACGCCCCTCGTGATACCCGCCGGCCCGCGAGTGGAAAGCTATGGCGTCGAGAGCACTGTGAAGGCCCTATTAATGAAATGTGGACTGATCTTTCTATCCGCACTGATGAAACTACTGGTCAACCAGTCATTCTGGAGTGCCGTCGAGAATGGCCCGACGGTAAAAGTGAAAACCACCGCACATACTATACCCAACCACTTCCTGTTCCTGAAGCCCTTGAAGAACAACGCGAAGAGGATGCTGCTCCTACCTCCTCGAAAGACGAATACTCGGACGACCATACAACAAGTCATAACCCCTTTGATCAAAGACCACCAAAACGACTTCGTCGCAATTACCATGCTGAATATGAACCAAGTCATGACCAGTCTCAGCGAAAAGAGTTTATATCTGTCCGTACTAAATACAGAACATATAACCTTGCCGCATCGACCTTTATCGATCTGGTGAACGATCCAGCACCCGTAACTGCGGGTGTACGAACCCAAGATCGCCTCCGATTGCGAGCAGTATCGCGCAAACGAAAATGCCCTATTGACGAAGAAGGTACCGAAGGGCCCGCGGGACTTCTCTTCAAACCTACACAGTGGAATATCGATGATATACCTGTCGAGTTCTCGGAGGAGCGATTCACATCCTGTGGCGTCCACATGTGGCCAGCGGAAGACGCCCCGGCGGAATTGAGCGAGCTATTGTGTCCAGATTCCCGCACCAGCTCAGTGAATGCTATTGCAGATGAGCGATCTATAATCTATTCGATTGAGAGCCCCTGGGTACCACCAGGCCACAAAGCCCTGATTTTTGTCGGATTTGACCCCAAAATTCGCTTTTCTACTTTGAAGTCCTTGCGGTCTATGAAGGACCCTGCCTTGCGAGACCAAGCCTCTCCTATCAAGGTACCGCGGCTGACATCGCCAAATGGGTCACTTGTACACGAGTCAATACCTCTATATGATGCGATTGACTGGGGCTACTGGCTGCGGTGACGCAGCAGCAGCATAAACTTCATAACTCATGGTTCAGGCACATGATATCGTGCTTCCAAGTTTACAATAAGGAGATAAAACAGTATTAATAAATCGAATATTATTAAACAACAAATTGAATTTCAAAAAGCCCTGGCTTGATGAAGATAGTAGTACATCATTCGACCTGTAGATAGATGATATTGCAGGACGTGTATTGAAAGTTCGGTAGATACAGACCAATGACAAAATTGACTTATCGCGAGACCTATTTTCTGATAAGAAAAAAAAAAAAACCGGAGTAAAGTAGGATCAGCCAAAGCAAGACTCAAAAACGTAAAGTGAAAGTTTGAAAGGAGGGGGGTGGGATTTGAAATGAGGCGATGGTCGACAATGGAAGAGAGAGCCCGAGCCGCACCTC
The DNA here is from genome assembly GCA_002153405.1 of Mycosphaerella populi pn0402. NCBI lineage: Eukaryota > Fungi > Ascomycota > Dothideomycetes > Mycosphaerellales > Mycosphaerellaceae > Mycosphaerella > Mycosphaerella populi. The sequence continues at coordinate 2,329 of KZ119221.1, forward strand.
TTCAGCCGCAACGGATGCATTCGGAAGGTTAGAAAGTCCCCCGTACGAGTCCAAACACCCCTTCAGCTAGCTAGTCTGTGGTGCAACTCGGCTTTATACAAAAATATTTGCCAAGCGACGTGAATTGCCCTATTCGATGGAAAAATGAGATCGGATTCGATAGTGATGAGTTTCCTTCACACAGCGCGGCACAGCCGTCTATGGTTTTGAAGATCTAGAATCTTCCCACTAAATTTGGGAGATCCTAAGAGAGGATCTATCGTAGCTAGATCGTACATTACAATTTCGTGCAATTTTGAAATTACTGTGCCTGGTAAAACTTCAAACAGGAGTTTGTCATGGAGGGATGGCCGCACGATACAGCCTGAGAAATTTGCTTCTAGACTCCACAAACTTTGGTTCAACAGTATTATATTAGAATATGTCCACAAAATGATTATGCCAACCGGTGCTACACGTTTGCCAAGGTTGAATAAAACACCAGAAGCTGTTACCGCTTATCCATGGACACAATGTCGATGCGGATTAGGCCGACTTAGGCAAATCCATGGATGCCATAAACATTGGGATGAGATGTGAAATCATTCAAGTAGAGCATAGAGCACTTGGCTTAATTCAAATATTGAATTCTTTGGTAGTATATTCTGTGTTTCCCACGAGGCACGAATATAAATTTCATTTAGGAACAAACCTCTTTTAATGTCTGAACTATGGCCAATGTTCAGACAAAGCCACTCCTAGATACCCTTGACGCCTTGAAAGCAAAAGAGAACTCGTTAAAATAGGATGCTTCTTGGACTCAAGTGAATACTGTGACTTAATCCTTGGCCCCCACGAATGAACCCAGAAAAAAAAAATCAAACGCAGTACGCACTCCCAACACCTGATTGTCTGAAGGAAACCTACAGCTCAATCTAAATTTTCATTTAGTGTAAGCTTCCTGCCTGAAATTTATGCTCAAAATTATCAGGATATACTTTTGCCTAGTGGATGCTGAGTGTAACTCACCGCAACGCCCCGGTCGCACGGATCAAGACTGAATCACTGATGCACCGCTGGCCCAGGCGCCAAAGACTGTCGCTTGGAGCGAGGCGGGAGGTTTCGCATCTGTAGATAATAATGCTCATAGTATATATTAGATCAGATAGGCTGTCTAACAAGAGAAAAAAAATACTTCGATAATTGGCAGTTTCGTTGGAAATTAGCATCTTGCAGCGTAACTACCAATTCTCCTTCGTCCCGAGTCCCGCGATAGATCAACGAATCGAAATCAAGAGCAAGGATGACTGTGCCAACCAAATTCCAACTGAGCGGCCTCGTGTCGACTCATCCCACCCAAGAAGAGGCTGCAACCCTTATAAACATGACCGAAAGCAGCATTACACCACGAAGCATCAACGACCTCGGTTTGAGCGTACCGACCGATTTGCCACTAGAGCATGGACGAGAAAAGGGCCTGAATGGAATATGTGGAATGTTAGCAAAGAGATACAACATTGATGTTGGTGATGTTCTTCTTACTGTTGGAGCTTCATCGGCTATCTACTTTGTGCAAACCGCTCTGCTCAACCCGGGAGACCACCTTGTCATAATGCGACCAAACTACCCCCTGAACATTGAGGGAGCCCAGACAACTGGCTGTGAGATCTCGTGTGTGGACATTGAATTCTCAAACGGGTTCAGAGTTGATGTCGACAAGATTGCAGCGGCCATCCGACCTGAGACGAAGCTCATCAGTATCTGCAACCCTAACAACCCTGTTGGGACCGTGATGTCAACCGAGGAGCTCCAAAAATTGGCAGATGTCGCCGCAAAGAACAATTGCTACCTTCTCGTTGACGAGACCTATGCCGATCTCAACTATGACGGCAAGTTGCCCGGCGCAGCCACCATCGGCCCGCACGTCATCGGAGTGTCTTCGATGTCCAAGACATGGGGTGTTTCCGGCCTCCGCGTGGGATGGATCACCACCACCAACAAACAACTGATGGACACATTTGTTGCTGCCAAGCAGATCATCAGCATTACTGCCGGTGTGCTGGACGAGACGCTCGCGGAGCAAATCTTGGCAAAGGCTGAAGAAATCCATCCACCTATTATTGCTGAATTGAAGCGCCGTCGTGACATTGTTGATAGTTGGGTCCAGTCTGAATCCGATTTGCTGGAATGGATTCCGCCTGTGGCCGGTGCTACTGCATTTGTTAGAGTGAAGAAAGATCCACCCGGAGGGCTAGATGCCTTCTATGAGCGCCTGCGTTCAGTTCAGCGAGTTGCGGTGATTCCAGGAAAATGCTTTGAGCAATCTAACGATTTCTTCCGCGTGGGCTTTGGATATCCGCCTACCGAGCAAGTGGAAGATGGTTTGAAGGGTATTTCCAAGGCATTGCGAGGATAGACACAATGTTATTTATGGAGTATCATAGTCATAAAAGCTAGGGCAGTGCTAGAGGAAGCATGAAAATGAACAATAATACCCCAAATTAGGTAATCCTAGTGCGGGAAAGGGGTCCTCTTCAGCTTTACCCAAAATCTAAAGCATAATGCAAGGATCTGGTCTATACAAAGGTACCCAGCAGGCCACAATATGCGTAATTAAGGTTGCTAAAGACTACGGTGCGTATTGGGTTAGCATTGGGTTCCATAAGGATACGCTCCGCATGCTAAGTGAATCCTGGATCCTTTCTAGCACATACTAGCTAGCTACCTTCAACTTCCCGATCACAATTTGCAGACGCCCAGCTGAGTGGAGACACTAAGCGGTCTGGAACTTACACGCGATTTTCCAGAGGCATGGTAACATGACGCTACTTTGTCTGTTCCAAGTTTCTCTGACAATTCGCAATTGCTCCACGTATTTCGGACGGGTGTAGTGGCTTGACGTACGGAAATGGATGTACCCCGAACTTAAGAACAACATGGTAGACCCACCACCGACAAACAACGGGTTTTCCACAGTGGATCTTTAAATTGGCCCATAGTGAAGGGTACTCCAGGATCGTAAAAATTAACCAGATTAGGGTGCCTATTCGCGCGATTCACACGTCAAAATAATATCCAACCAACTATGTGGATCTTGCGGTGAACTCCTTTTACCACCTGTGCAGCCTCACATGAAGATCCAAAATTTTTGTTAACATATTATCTTGATTTCGGGCTGTAATAATACTCGTACTCATGTATTAGCGTATTACGCTGGGAGCCTCGTTTCATCTTTCTAGCTCGATGTGAAGAAACTAACGAGCCCACTGATCTGCATTAAATCCCGTAGTGTTGTGCACTCAAACTTCTTCCCCCATCCCCGAGACCCATACGTGCACAAGAATTATGGGGGTGAATCCTGTATGTCTTCCTGTTTATCTGACATGAGACTCGAGAACCTCTATTTTGGTTAAACAATAGGGGCGGGATACTAATATGCTTGGCAATCATGTGGATCGAGTTGGCGCAAGTGCCGCAGACTGATGGCAGATCACGTACCATTCTCATGGATCCGCGAGGCTGAGTCTTCCCGCATACGAGGTAATGAATGTATCAGGCCACACACTCAGCACTGCCTGTGTCGAGCGCGGACGTCGGACGAAAACCCACCCCGCGTCATGTGGATTCCTTCGAGTTGCCCTTGTAGGCGGGTCGGGAGGAGGATCCGGAGGGCAACCAAGTATATTATGAAATTGGGGCGCATAAGCACTGGTTGTTTATTACAGCCGCAGGAGCTCGCATGGAATTCCCTAATGGATTTACGAAGCAAACTACCGGTAGTAGACATGTCGAACTTGATGCAATTTACGGATACACACAAGCCCTTCGGACCCGGAAACGGTACCGCATACGTACAATAGAAGGAATATAGAGCGTAGCCAATTTTAGCCCTGGGCTGAATAATCTGTTTTGTGCAAGGCCCGACGGAATGCACCCGCCAAGTGCCACGGTTGGCCTAGTGTGCAGATCAGTGGCGTAAGGGTCTGCTCCAGTTAACCCCATAGTCCGCCCTGAGTTCGCACAGGGTTCGTCCATGAGAAACTTCAAGATGTTTAAGCTCCATAGAGACATAAAATAGAAGAAATTCAAGTAGAACCGTATGATTAGATTCAAGTAGAACAGTATGTTTAGCCTGTCTGACAACAATTGAAGAGAAGCCCAGGTCGGAAGTAAAAAGTACATCGTTAGGGCGTCCCACTCAACGTTCCAAGGTTAAGTTCAAATTAATCATTCTTTGTATGAATCTGACCATGTGCATATTCCCGAAAGCCAGGTATATATTCCTCAATTCCTTCAGGTGGGGGCTGCTAAATCTCAAAACTCTCGTTTACACAGTATAAATTGCCTCACGGAGTGAAGGCGATCAGGGGTCTTGTAAAAATAGCTTAAAAAAAAGAATAAAAAAAAAAAAGAGGGGTAGTCTTCGCCAAACGCCCCGTAATATTCTATATGTTCTAGTACTTATCGATCTCGCATCCCGATTTCAAGTCCAAACTTGTTTGTGGATATTGTTTGAGCAATACCGCATGATGGAATCATTTGATAGCGAGACTAGGGCACTCATCAGGGACATCAATTATGCCTGGCGGTCCAAAGCATCTCTTTCCGAGTATGCTCGTCTCCGAGATAGGATAATTGCTCATCGAGACAAACTCGATGTCCAAATATCCACTCTTAGTACTGTTGTGCGACTCGTTGTGCGACGATCACCACCATGCGAAGAGCAAGGAGACATGAGCTGGCAAGAATTTTTCGCCCTGGCTGCTTCATTACCACCTGAGAAGGACGAAGATGGGGACAACACTATCTCGTCGAAGGGAAGTAGAAAGAGGCCACAAAATTGGAACGAGATCTGTCGCAGTCGAAACCTGGCTATCGTACTTGCTTTGTGGTCCTCAGAGATCGTCCAATATTATAATTGGGATCGAGCTGGTCAAGGGCAGATTAGGGTTATCCGTACTTGCGCGGTCCACTTTCCAGATTTTGAGGCGGCATTTGTCCCGCGCTTGAATCAGGTTCTTTTGGCGCGCCATTGTGCCGGAATCCTCAATTGTCGGGAGCGGACCCTCAATGAAGCAAAGCTGCAGCCGTTGAAAGATTTCGACATAGAGAGCCTCAAGTCAACACCGATTGATTGGCTCCTACAAAGTCTATGGTTGACAAATAAAGATGGAGCCATCCCAATTGATTCTAATGGGACTCTTCTGAAGGACATTAGGCCGCAGCATTTCCAGATGTACCTACTTCAGAGGGACAAATACGGGACTTTCGAGCCAAGGAGCTCCTCTGAAGTGTGTCCTACCGATGCCAATCTTATTACTCCACCTATTACAACGACGGATGATTCTATATCCACCGGGTTCTTTGACATAATTGAGTCTTCGCCGGCAGATAAGATTGGACCTAGGTGTCCACTCAACACACCCGACCTTGCATTTACCGACCCTACACTCCTTTCGACAACGTCGATCTCGCCAACTGTTCCAATCAATAATGATTTTGGCCAACTGGATTGTACCGCCCTTGGTGATCAGCAACTGGTTCCACAAGCATTTCCAAATGCTCTCTATGATGTGGATCCAACTCTACTGCCGAACCCAAGTAGATCCCCATCCGAAATAAGTGCACCCTGGACACCCCAAAGTGCAATGGACCTCACTTGTGTCTCCACGCCTTCCATAGTGTTCCAGGATAACTACGAAGATCCTAACTCTTTCTGGAATCAAGCATTGAGCCAACCTCCGAGTTTACAATGTTCTCCTGGTCCAACGTCCTCTTTCCTGCAACTGGATGACACCGAGCCACCTCTAGGGTTTACCTTACTGGACGAACCAAGTCAATTATCACTTGATCAAGGGCATTCTCGGACACGAAAACGGCAACGGATTTCTTCTTTCGAAAATTCCCAAGCAGTATATGGTAATGGCAGCGGCTGGCACGGTGATGTTGTTGACACTCACAGCGGACAGACTTGGGGTCAATTTTCCGACCAGAGCTTTTCTGAATTACGAGTTTCGTCTATTCCAATTCAAGGCAAGAGGAAGCTTGCAATTGAGGAAGAACTGCACAATAAACATCTCCCGAGCCTTAGCCTTTATGTCAAAAATCTTTCTACAATGATAGAATCAGGACAGCGAACAACCCAAACACACTGGCTGACACCTCAAACCCAATGGGCTACGGTCTGGTCATATAGTGACACGCTGGGAAGGGGTCGGGCGATTAGTGAAGAAGATGCAGAGGTCATTTATTGTACAGCGGATGATCTGATTACCTCTGCCAAAATGGGGAAATCCTTTGCTAAGCCGATCGTTATCAAAGAGAATTTCACAGATAGCGATATGCATACCATTGGACAGACCTTGGCGCTACTTCAAGATTTCAATACCCAGCCTGATATGGCCGTTCAGCTCCAGGGAGCCTCCAACCCAGCCTTTGCCACAGACAATACTGAGCTCCCCACTCCTTGGTCCCCTTCAGACACGGATTCCTGTCTAAATAAATCCCATTTCCGAAACATGACAAAGTCACACAGGCCGATATTTACTATGCTGTCGCGCTTCCGACTTCTTGAGACCCTAACTGATGGCCACCAATGGGAAGCTCAAGAGCGAATAGACCCTTCCCATCTAAACGCTCGTGCGTGCACGGGGTTTAATACTGTTAGTCTTTCGGGGGCCTTTTCAGGGGCTCATTCTTATACGTCATATGGAACATGGACACGAAATCTTCAAGGAACGAGTTATTTCATGATCGTGCCAGAGAAGGAAATGGGGTCAAAATGGAAGACATTCGCCAAGCAAGGTGACCAATGGCTTCCTTGTGGAAAAGAACGTCTGGTTGTTTTGGAGAAAGATGATGTATTACTTATCCCCCCTGGGTCGAGGGTGGTCCATGCAATTCACTCTGCAAGTGACTGTCTGACCGAAGGAGGAATACTATGGGATGCGTTGAATATCATTGAAACTCTGAGATCAATGCATTGGGCTTGTGAAAATCATTTTATAGCCCACGATCCATTACCGAGTGATCTATTGGTTATTCTACAAAGGCTGAAACAGCTAGTCTATACGCAGCCTGAAAAGTTCCGAGGCAATTTCGACAGCAACAAGTTTCTCGGGATATTTGAAAAAGCGATGCAAGATGTACAGTACGCGATTCAGACATGAATAATTTAATAATTCATCAATTTTAAAGCAATTTTATCTCCGCTAAACTAGTAATCTCTCAAGCTCCGCGCGCCCGGATTCGTACCCTGTAATGAACTTTTTGACTTGTCCAGGTTCTGTTTTGATAAGTGACAAGATTCTGTCAAAGCAATCTTGTTTTCTCTCAATGATTTTCTTTAAAGCTGGATATCCAGGTCCACTGAGTAAATCGGCATTGCAGAACACGTATGTTTCAAGATCGAGGAAAGCGCGTGCCAACCCCAGTAGGAATGAGTTGTTCTCAATAGGTCGGGCAGCCCATCCAAGAACAGTGTAGGCAAATTTAATCGCGTCGGCAGAGCTCGAACTGCTGTGTAGAATATCTTTCAAACACGTAGGCATAGGTAACCCATTGTTTGCCACAATTTCCAAACCAATCTCCGTCAACGAAGGACTATAACCTGTATCACGCTGTTCGTCCATGCCAGCAATTCCTGAACTCTCCAACATGTATCCTGATTCGGCTCGGAGAAGCTCTAGAACAAGCGATCCCAAGGGTCGAGTTGTGCGATAAGGCGACATGACGACTTGCTCTAAGATACAAGGATGTGTGAACCACAATGGAAGCAAAGAATTCAGCTTGACTTGGGTGGTTTGCAGCGGCGGTAATGGAACAAATTCGTGCTTGGCCATTTGAGTGGTAGGAATTTCTTGCCGTAGTGGAATTATGGGGTGCGCAGAAGCAGCATCGCTTGGTATTATATCAGACTGGGACTTCTCGTCATTGTGCTCTCGACCGACAAGCTTCCAGTACTTTTCTCCAAATTTAGCCGCATCGTCATCGTCAAGGACGTCAATCCATGTTCGAAGGCACTGAACTTCGCTGTGTGTGAATGCGCCAAACATACGACCTTTCCATGAAAGCTCTTTCAGCAGAAGGCCTCGCTCGCTGTCACCTGGGTAAACCCACGGCTTGGAACGCGCCAAGGCAGAAACGAAGTCCTCTTTCCAGCTGCTGCTGCTGACACTCGAGAGGGTATCCTGGGAAAACCAATCAGTCAACTTCCGCCCCCCAATGCGGGCCCGACTTGTGCAGTGAACTTGGCCAGCCACGCCAGCCTTGTTGTGAATCATTTCTGCAACAGCATCCCTGTACTTGCTGAGATCCTCATCTCCGTCCAAGTACTCGGATAGCAAGAAACCAGCTTGCACGCGTTTCCAAGCTTCCTGAACGTCCATGATTCCAGTCTGTCGGACATGCTCAATATATGTGTTGATAGTGGCTTCCGCCATTGCCGAGTGACCTGAATCCGCGTTGTCGATGCAGATATGTACGGCGAAGTAATACCCCGAGATACCGAATTCGGGAAGTTCCTTAGCGGCCTTCAGCGTTCCAGGCGCCAGCGACTCGTAGTGAAGGTTGAAGCCCAGGATCTCTGGGAGAAAGTCGTTTGGAAATAGTGAGATGAGCAGATGTCCGGCGCTAGCTCTCCAAACTCGGTCATTTTCAAATCCGTGCTTAGGATCAATGAAATCAACGTCATTTTGGTCGGGGAATTCGAATCCCACAGAGCGGCACAATTCTCGATAGATATAACAGTGGTTCTTGTCTAGTTCCCCATCACCAAGTTCCTCGCAGTATGTCTGCCACGCATTCTTGGTGATACCTCTGAGAGCAAAGGGAGTTGTGACGTTGTGAACTCTCGCAACCCAGGCTCCGTCGACAAGTTGTAGAGGAGCATTGTCCTTAACCCACTTTCGAGCGGCCTCTCTATCCGTAAACATCTCAGGTGGCCCACCAGCATCACGACGTTGTTGGTATCCAGACCAGTTGACATGTGTTTCGTTTCTCATTGCAGCCATAAAAGCAGACAGCTTTTCAGGACTGTAGTCTCCCAGGTTGAGAATGTTAAGTTTATTCTTCTGAAGCCGTGAAACGAGGACGGCTTGTCGGAGAAGGGAAAAGAGGGTTTGGCGGGCAAATGGTAGGATTTCGGGAAACCTTTCCAAGTTTTGGACTTTGTAGTATAGCGCTTTATAAGATTCGGTTTCCGATTTTCTTTTATCTTCATCTATCGATGATTTTGACTCTTGGGACAGGTCGGATGTATTTCCAATAGGACATTTTGAGGGTTTAGAGGATGAAGGCTGATAGTAATAGAAAAATGCAAGCATGGCGCCTGCTATGAGGAAGGCAGCATATAGCAAAGCCATCATGACCGTTGCGGATATCACAGAAATGATGCCTTATGCCAAATTATTGAAGATAAATTTCATCAGAGCTAGAAAAATTCATCTCATCCACCTCCGTTTAAATAGACACTAGACCTTCTTGTGCCAACAGAACAGGCAAGGGATCCGCCGGTACTGACCATGTACCAGGTCGTAAGATTTAATCAGACCCACAGTACTTGGTTTTATGAGCGGGCTTGCCGGGCGTCTTCAGGGGGGCCTGGTCTACTATTCGAATATGGGACTGTTTGAACCCGATCCTCCGAAGGAACTAAGAAGTTTCTAGCCGCTCATGCATTGTCCATATTAGGGGGCCATTCAGCCATGGTCAATGCTTTCGACTAGACAGAAGGCAAAGATTCTGGAACTGACCCAGCTTTCAGTACGAGGTGAAATAATTTCACGGTGAATTCTAAGTGTCTGAAGCGAAAATTCCTTGAATAGTAGCATACGTCTAGATCTGGGAGAAAAATGTGTGATTTTTGGACTTTTGACAAAAGTAAATATAAGCTCTATTAAAATGAATGAAAAATATGTCAAGACGGTCAATTTTATTGTACAGTTTATGCTCCAGGAATGGTATCCTAGTTGAAGGAGTTCAAACCACTGTGTGACAAGGCTATCCACATTGGACTTTTGAGCCTTTTGATACTTCACAGGCTCAACAGTCCTTTTGATATCGCTAACCAGTAAGAGGTTTCAGATTCCACAGTCGATCAGAGATAACTTTCTTGGTTTATGAATATCGAATTGAGGCCAAAAGGATAACGGAGGCCCTAGTATATAATGGGGTCACAATGACTAGCATCATGAATCCGAGGGCTGGGAAGATGATGATGCCATAGAGTCTTTCATGCTATCCGAGAGAGACTTGAATACCGACCCAGGCAATTTCAGCAACTCCTTGGGGTTCCCAGACTCAATTATTTCACCTTTGTCTAGAACAATCACACGGTCAAAATCAAGGATTGTGTTGAGGTGATGTGCTATTGCTATCACGGTCTTTTTATCAAAAGACTTGCGGAGCGTCTTTTGCATTAAGTCACTCGTAACAGAATCAACGCTTCAAAAATAATAGTTAGTTATCTCCTGTAATGCTATGATTTGAATACTTCAATTCCCATACCTGCTAGTAGCCTCATCAAGGAGGAAGATGGGTCCATCCCTGACAATCGCACGTGCAAGGCAAAAAAGCTGTTGCTGGCCTGATGAGAGCATTTCATCGCTCAAATCAGAATCTAGTCCACCTGCCTCGTCCAGCATATCACGCAATGTTAGTTCATCAAGGATTTTGACGAGCGATTCATCGTTTGAAAGATGGAGAGGGTCAAGGTTCTGCCGTATAGTCCCTGTGATAAAGAATGTCTCTTGTGGCATGCTAGTCAGGCATCGCCTGACAGTATCACGCGAGATAGTCGTGATATCAGTGCCATCGACGACAATCTTTCCAGAATCAAGATCGACCATTCGGAGGAGAGTACTCATGAAAGTCGATTTACCACTATCAGACAGTGAGAAGACTGCATGGAAGAGATATGAATAAATGTATGAGCAGTCTACTTACCTTCCTGTACGGCCACACACGGCAACCTTCTCACCAGCTGAGATAGTGAGGTTGATGTTTTGGAGTACCGGTTTGGGCTGTGATGGGTACGAGGCTGTCACACCCTCAAAGACAATCTTCCCCTCCATTGGCCAATTCAATGGTGGCGGTGCTTGGTCATTGCGCTTTTCTTCAGGCTCTACCTCCGATACATACGTTTTAATACGGCTCACAGCGCAAATGGCTGTTTCGAGCTGCGTCCAGTCAGTAACGAGTAGCTGTAAGGTTGTGCCGAAATTCACGATGTTAGATAGAGCCGTTCCGAGAAATGCCGTTGAGCCGTTTTGAATATTTGTTGCAAGTGCAACCAACAAGATTGCGAGACCAGCAACAAAGAGATTGAGAACCAATGTCAGCCATCGCTGAATGGTCCACATCAAATAGTATGGCGGTTGGGATGTGTTAAGGGCATCAAGATTCCGTTTTTTGTACTCCTTTTGCCAGCCATAGGCACGAATGCTGTCCACTGAAGTGACTGTATCTAGGAAATGAGAAAATAGTGGCTCTTTGGACTCAATATCGACATGTCGTAGCTGACGCGAGGTGCGGAGATAGAAATGCTGTACGCCATAAACCACTAGAAGACAAGCGGGGAGGGCACAAGACAGATATCCAGATCCGACAAAGACAAGAACTGTTGTGAAGATGGTTTGTAGGATAGAGAAGAGAGTTTTATCAAGTGATCCAGGCAGATCACTGTCAATTAGTTCGAGATCTTGACTGAATCTATATTCCACCGGAGTATTAGAACTGGAACCAGAAGGATCAAGGACACAGGCAAACTTGCCGATTCAGAATAGCACCTCCATGGGTAGCTGTCAAGAATGCAGTCTTTGCTCTGATACCAGCTTGTTAGCTTTATATTGTGTGTTGGTTTGATATGGCATGTATTACCGTGTTGTTGTAGAGAGAAGAAGCTCATGAAATCCCGCCGAAGTTTTTGGCACAATGACCAATTGAACCATACTATTTTATTTAGATATCGAATCAGAGGATGGATAAACGTCACATACCAGTCAGAAATAATATTTGCCAAGATAGCCAGACAGGCAAGGGCAAAGTACACCCCTAGCCAATATCCAACACGATTATTTGGTTCCTCGGCATTAGCATCAACCCACCACTGAAGCCATACAGCTAAAATAAAAACGATTAGTTTGGTATCTTCTCAGATCATTGGTAAGTATCTTACTGGGGAAATTCAGCCCGAACATGAAGACAGAACTAAAGAAAAGCCAGATGCAGATGTTCTTCCAACCAGCAATTTGACTGTAATATGCATATGCATGATAATCACCCTTTTGCCGACTTCTGGCAGCAGCTTCATCTTCGGGGTCAGGAATTCCTAGCTCTGACAATTTCATTTCAGCAGCTTCTTGTTTCGGCTTGGAAGTCTGTGGAGGTTCGCTTTCATCATCAGTTGCAACAATCGGAGTAATGGAGCTGAGACTATTTGCTGGAGCTGCTTGTCCCAATCGTCCCCCCTTTTCAAGAATGACAACGTAGTCTGCAAAGCAAAGATGCTCCGCTATGTGTTTCGTTTTAGCAATCTTTATTCATTTATGGGAATGCCGGATACTACTTACCCGAGCTGGATGCCATGATAACTGTCGACTTGCATCGCTTGACAAGACCAGTTGAAGAGAAGACAGTAGTTGAAACAATTTGCTCCGTCACAGGGTCAAGTCCACTGAGTACATCGTCAAGAATCAAGACTGGCTCTTTGGAGTAAAGTGCTCGCGCTAGGGACTATGTCGTAATCAGCATCACCGTCAAGAAGGTGATATTAGCATGCGTACCACGCGGTTCCTTTGTCCTCCACTCAATGAGCTACCACGCATTCCGGCTTCTGTATGTTCACCATTGGGGAGATCATTTATGTCGCTCACTAGAGCACAGGCTTGGAGCACCTGCTTGTACCATTTTTCATCCCATGGAGACATGCCGACAATGTTTTCTCGAATAGTGGCTTTCGATATCCACGGCTGCTGAGAACAGTATGCAGCCTTAGTGAAGTTTGTGTAGAATTCAGTCTCGGGTTCTGGAGTTTCTCCCAGTAAAAGTTTGAGCAATGTTGATTTACCACTACCAACAGGACCTAAGATAACCGTTGTCTGGCAGCTGGGAAGGTCTAGGTTGAGGTCTCTGAGTACTGGCTTCTGTTCTGGGGAATACCGAACTGATACATCGCGCATAACAGCCACTGTTGCAGGGGAACTGTTCCTAGATGACATCAAATTTTTAAGCTCGATTGTCTTTTCGGAGGAGCTGTCATCGGGTTCAGACTCTTGTCTTGATGCCAAGGCTCTGTAAGGCTCTTGATCTTCACGAGTAAGATACTCTTGCATACGTCCGAAGCATTCAATGACGGTCTGGGCGTGTTCGATTGCATCAATTACCATAACAGTGGGTTTATTGAGAAGGGAAAAAATTGCTTGTGCTCCGAAAGCAGTGCTCTCAAGCAATGTCCCAGAGTCATTCCCTCTTGCGACCAAGATATATACGCCAAAGCCCCAAACCGGAGAAAAAGCATATGAAAGATAGTCTGAGAAGAGGTCAGTGAGAACTTAAGTGATCAGCGCCTAGAATAAATGGGTGTTTACACAGAATGCTTATAAAAACGTTCAGGATTCGATATCGCCGAGCGGCTGCGATCTCAGATATTCTCAGGGTTCTCAGAACCGAGGAAACACCGTCCGTCAATCCCGTCATCCTGATGAGTTTAATGTTCCCAAGAGTATTCGCTGTTTCAGTCAGACGGGTCTCAATGACATCCAACCAAGGTACTTGAGCTTTGCCGGCAGCGGTTGCGACTGGCACACTCAAAGCAAGACACACTATTAAGGGTAAGCAAACCATTAAAGCTTCACGATATATTGATATGAATATGACTCACAAACATTGAAGCCTGCAACCGCTGCTGCTGCAACACCCAGGTAAACGTAGAGCAGCCAAAGGCAGAGCCCCACCTCCAGAGTGCTTGCGTATAGCTCATGAATATCTTGTGCAGCAATACCAAGTCTGTCGATATCGGCACTTATCAGAGTAATAGCTTCTGCATCTGAGGTTGATGATGAGCTGAGCCGTAAAGTCTTCTCATATATCATGTTGATCAAACTTCCACGAAACTTGCTAAGGGTTCGGTACGCCTTGTGCTCATATAATGTTAATGATACCGCTGCCCCGATATATACGATGGCATAGGCACCAATGAGTCCGTATGCATCATTTGACGACCTTTTCTCAGGCGGACTTGAAGTAAATGAAAGCACTTCATCGATGAGAAATGGCTGCGCAAATGTGAAACCTGTATATGCGAGGCGAGGAAAGCATGCTGCAAGGACAGTCCATTTATAATGAACAAGAAATTCCCAGAGAAGAGCATGTTTGCTGGACTTGTTCACTAGAAAGTGTATTAGTTTATTAAACAACTAAGACAGCAAATATTGCTTACCTCGTGCCCACTTGGCTTTCAGTGCATCAGGTTCAGAAGCGGAAAGAATGTCAAAATCTATTTTAGGAAGTGTTTTGACCGACAAGAGGGTCCGATACCCTTTTACAAAAAGGCGATTTAGCCAGAGGAAGAGGGCGCGACGATATGTGCTGGCAGTGTCCTCTGATCCAGCTTCTTTCCAGTGGCCTACAATCAAATTTCGCTTTTCCAATAGCTCCAGCCCAAAGATAACAACCTTGACGCAATAGCTAGTCAAGAAAACGGATGCAATTGTGTGCCCAGAAGAAAAGAAGAATAGAGTTCGTGCGCGTGCCAAGTCGAGGAGAGTTGATAAACCCAAGTAGACTGTCAATAGACTCGATGGACGTAATGAGCGCTGATGTTCCCAAAATGACAGCCATGCAAATATAATGAACGATACGAGAGAGAGGGCGACGGCAGCGAGGGTTGCACGGGTCTTTGCAATGTCTTCCGGTGTCCACAGTACCAAGAGGACTATCTGCAAAGAAATGTATGCCAAATAAGACAACTATGTTGATCAGTACTTGATCGGATACATGAAGCGAGGATCTGAAGATCGGAAGATCTTACCAGTTTGCACGGCACAACATAGGAGTGCTTGACTTTAACTTCCTCCTTCAGCAGCAAATACAATTGCACAGGGGCAAGCAACACTAAACTCTGTCAGATAAATAAAAATAGGCTAGCAGGAAACTTACGTGCGATGGAAAGAGGAAGAATGGCAAGAATAGACTCCTCGAAAAGCAAAGTGAAGTCGAAACCGTCTAAGCAAGAGCTTGCGACGACGGGACCGAATAGGTCCTCGACTGCGGTGGTACAACCAGTAGCAGACATGATCAACGAGACATTGTGTTGAAATTTTGGAGGTTGTATAGCGAGAGCTACTCGAGAGTAGAAGATCTCGCCTGAAATGGGGAGGGTTATGTGTGACTGGTTGAAGGATTTGGTTAGGGGGTCTAGTTTAGGGTACGGGGGGAGCTGGCTTATAAGTGTTGGCTCCTCGGGCGCCGGGTGGATTTATATGGAGCTGGGTCTCATCCATCCTCTGGACCCCATCTCATGTCCTTTGGATACTTTTAAGTTTCAAAGTATTTTAAATATCCGTAATCTTTCATCCTATCTCTCACATCCTTTTTTTTTTTTAAGTTACTGGTTTGAGTTCTTACTTTCTAACAAAATGGCGACAGCGGACGCGTTCGATCCCAAAAACATGGTATTTTCCAGAAAATCATCTACACATGCCACATAAAGAGCTAATTTTCGCGCAGATATTTCGCTATCTGGGCGCAACGGGACTCAAAGTCTCAGTTATTGGCCTGGGCACATGGCTAACAATAGGAGATACCGTGAACGGGACTACTGTGAAGGACTGCCTGCAAGCAGCACGCAGCAATGGCGTCAACTTTTTCGACACTGCAGAGGAGTATGCTGGTGGAAAGGCTGAATCTGAACTTGGTGCAGCGCTTCAAGAGCTAGGCTGGCCTAGAGATGAATATGTGGTGTCCACGAAAATCTACTTTGGAACAGGCAGTGAAGAGCCAAATACTTGGGGGTTGAGTCGCAAGCACGTTGTTGAAGGACTGAAAAGCAGTCTACGGCGACTGCAGTCACCCTATGTGGACATTGTCTATGCCCACCGACCGGACTTCGGGACTCCAATGAGAGAAGTGGTTGAAGGATTCACGCAATGTATTCGCAATTTGAATATGGCGTACTACTGGGGCACCAGCGAATGGTCAGCAGAACAGATCAGGAGCGCAACCGCCATTGCTGAGCGGTACAACTTGATCGCCCCGGTCGCTGAACAGCCAGAGTACAACAGTGAGTATGCAGTTCTCGTGATGCGGGTGATATTAATACGTTTCCAGTGTTCCACCGCGAGCGAGTCGAAGTCGAATACAGACCTTTGCAAGAAGAGTTGGATTACGGTGCCACCGTATTCTCCCCATTAGCATGCGGAGTCTTGACTGGAAAGTATAACAATGGTATTCCCAGTGGTTCACGCTTGGCGTTGAACCCAGAGCAATTGAAGGAGGAAATTGAGGACCTTCAGTCGGCCAACGGCCTGTCTCAGATTGCGAAAATCAAGTTGCTAGCCCAGGTTGCAGAGCGATTGGGCGTGAAGATAGCTACGTTGGCTCTAGCATGGTGTATCAAGAATGAGAGCGTGAGCTCAGTCATCACTGCTGCATCTCGTGGTATGTCATCAAAACCAAGTCAGAGAAGACCATCAATATGCTGATCAATCATAAAGTTGAGCAAATTCACCAGAACTGCGAGGCGGTTGACCTTGTATCCAAATTAACGGACGATATCATGGAGGAAATTGATGGCATCCTGAACAATCGACCTGAGCCGCACGACGACTTTGGTCGAAGAAAAGCATCGAAAAGATCTCTTGCAGAGGTAGGAATCGGATATCGTTAAGGCGGTTAAGTGCGTAAATAGACTTCAGGTTGTTAATAGGATAGTATTAAGAATGTGAATGCTGTATTTTTTTCTTCTCCTTAAAAACAGAATATGCCAGGCAAAATATGCTCAATTTTCAACTTATGATCGCTCTGTGATCCTTTTATTTTTATTAGAAGTTTAATCCTGCGAGAAATAATCAATTTCTCTGATGGCTAGGTCACACCGAAGACCACGAGGCAGTGCATTTTGTGTGTCGAGCTGATCCATACTGTGGCGATCAGTTGAAGAATTCGGATCTTGTCGAATCTGAAACCGTAGCATAATGAACGTAACGAGGGTCTTTATTTGGACTAGAGCAAATGTAGACCCCAAACAAAAGCGAGCACCATAACCAAATGGAATATAATGCTTGTCCATGAGAGACCGATGGCCTGCGTCTGCTTGCATCCATCTGCCAGGGCGGTAACAATATGGATCATCGAATACAGTGGCATTGTGGTGTAACGCCAGTGTTGAAGCGGAGATAGTTACCTAAATGGTGCATGATTTGTCAATATACCGTGCCAATGATTGTCAAAGTTTAAAAAAAACGCGAGTACAAGAACTTACCCCGGCTGGAAGCATTACACCATCATAAAGTTTTTTCGCGGGAATCAGTCTCTCAGCATGCCCACTTGATAGTGGATGTATGCGGCTTGACTCTCTAACGCAGCTATCGAGTACCGGGGATGCCATCAAGCTCTCAAATGTTGGATAGCCATCTTGGTCCACTGGCAGAGAGCGAAGCTCGTCACGCAAGGTCGTCTGCCATTCCGGATCACATGCTAGGTCCCAAAGACAGAAAGTCAAGGCGAGGGTAACAGTAGCCTGTGCAGCAAGAATGTTATCGATGATTTCCTCACCAATTTCGCTAGTGGCAAGGCCTTTTCCCTCATCATTTTTGACCTCAAGGAGCCACCCAAGAAGGGATTCGTTTGTGATGACTTGAGGTTCTTTTAGAGCCATGTGAAGCTGCTGCGTAGTCCATTTTTCTAATCGTTCATCATTTGTCAAAAAATTCGGGTCCCCAGTGTAGCCGCGGTAGACGTGTTTGATCAAAGAATGTAGCATTGGGAGATTAGCTGCCATATTGTCCCATAGTTCAGTCTGCTCCCAGCCGTCTAGCATCCAGCTTTCAAGAGGAGATCCCCTCATCACGCGAGAAGAATGGTGAGACCCCAAGGCCAGCCGAGTCGAATTGTCGAAGGCGAAACGATTGCACTGTGTCAAGATATTGACAGTCGCTTCTTTGTCATGCGTTCCCAGTGATGCTTGTAATTGTTGGATGACCACCTTCGCTAAATCACGAATAGGCTGAACAATACCAGGGCGGTATATAGACTTGGGTTGATACAATTGAAATGTTCGTTTTCGCATCATTCGATGGTCGTGACACCCACGAGTCGTAAAGATGCAACGGGTTCCATATACAGAAAAGTGGTCAAAATAAGTGCTCTTGGGATGCCGTCCAGAGATACTGTAGATTTCTCTGGTGCTTGACAGACTTGAGACTGAGACCTGCCCAGGGGCAATTAAAACGATATCGCCATATTTTTGATGCCATTCATAGATCTTGCGATTTCTTTGTAGCCGCACATCGTATGATCTCACCCAGAGGCTGGTGACTTTGGCAAGAATTGGCCCTGGAACATGTCGTAAAGGCGAGAAGCAAAAAGCATAGACGACCTTGACCAGGAGAAACAATAGACTGGCTATGCAGAAAAGAAAGACTGTTCGCCAAGGATCCATTTGGATTCGAGACCGATAAAGAGTGACGAGAAATATCACAAAGGTATAGAAAATGTGATAAAACAAATTGGTGTTAAAATGGGGTGTTCATCTCGCTTGTGTGTCCAGCTTGCATATGGATTACGTTATTCAAGAAATACCTCCTTGTGATGCTGATGTAAACAACTGGCCGAGTTGAACACGAGCTAATAACACAATGGGGAAAAGCACTGACGCTGAAACATGCATTTTCGGCATGCAATGGACCAGAGAATCATGGACAGCAGTTAGACCCGACAAGGCGTCTCCCGTTATTCCAGAAGGTGCTCGACATGGCACGATTCCATCGTTCCTGGCCGAAATTTGATGGATCGGAGACTAGCGGTTAGGGTTGTGGAAGTTTCAGTACTGTTGCAAAGCGCCCGAGTGTGGCATAGCTGAGAAAAATCTTCATGCACAATGATCAGTCGATCAAGTCTGGATGTAGAAGGCGAATCTTGTCATGGTTGGTATTTGGGGGCGGTTATTGGTAACGAAACCGCTCTGGGGATCCCATAGGCTGGGCGGTGGATACCATCGAGTTTTTCAAGATCTAAAACAGATCCAGATCGTCCCTCATCAGTAGTTCAGGGGGGGAAAGTGGAGCCATATGGTAGTTCGTGGAGTCGGGAGTATAGGGCTCAAGCACGGACCATCACTGAAGTATTGGTCGGCGCTGATCCGTGCAGGGGGCAGAACTTGAGGATGAAGATGGGGGCAGCTCTGGAGGGATGCTGTTATTATGTATTATTTAGATTTGAGGCCTGATTGATCGACATAGATCATCAGAGACTTCCACAAAACCGTTATCGAAGGAATCGCTTATGATTTGAGTGGTTTGGGTGCCAAAACATTTGTCTCTGTGAAAAAGATTGTGGTCGGACAACAGTCACTAAACACTTCTTTGCAGACATGGTAGAGAAAGGCCATGGCTGAATCTACTCCCACTATCAGCGATGCCGATTTGCGGCAAATCTGGTCGTGGAATCAGACTGTTCCCGCAACAGTCGCGCGACCAATCCATGAACTCTTCGAAGAGCAGGCTCACCAACGACCCGAAGAACCTGCGATATGCGCATGGGACGGCGAATTGACATACGCTGAGCTAGATCGTTTATCGACGCGATTAGCCCACACTTTCCGAAGTCATGGTGTCGGTCCAAACGTCGTGGTACCGCTATTTTTCGAAAAATCGAAGTGGACGCCAGTCGCGCAACTAGCAGTCATCAAAGCTGGCGGTGCATGTGCTGCTCTGGATACAAATCAGGCAAAGGAAGTTCTGGGTGCTATTATTGGGACGATCGACCCAGTGTTGGTAGGCTGTTCCCTTTCCAACCAGCAACTCGTGGCGGAGATCTGCGACTGCCCTGTTTTTGTCATCAACGAGCAGATGGTAAAAGAGCTTGCAGCTCCAACCCTTTCGCTGCCACCGGTTGAGACTTCGAATTTCTTATATCTTATTTTCACATCTGGGACGACTGGCAAGCCCAAGGGCGTGGTTATCAGCCATGCGAACTTCAGCACAAGTCTCCATCACCAACGAGACATACAAGGGTTTTGTCCCGGGTCGAGAGTTCTGGATTTTGCTTCATACGCGTTTGATGTGGCATACATCAATTTATTGGGAACTCTTACATCTGGGGCCTGTCTTTGCATTCCGTCGGAGCAGGTGCGGACTTCGTTGACCCTTTTGGATGAATATATCGCTACCCAAAAGATCGATCATGCGGACATGACTCCATCAATGGTGTCTGCGATGCCCATTTCTACTCTTGAAAACCTAGACCTCTTGATCGTCGGAGGCGAAACGCTTCCTGTCGATCAAGCAAAGCTCTGGAGCAGCCATGTCCGCCTCATCCAGACTTATGGCCCTGCAGAATGTACGGTCACGACTACCGTCGTTGACATCAAGGGAGACGAGAATTTGGGATACCTTGGTCCAACAGTTGGTCTCAATCCCTGGATTATCGAAGAGTCAGAAGAGTCCGCAGATGGCGAGCCAGTGCTTGCTCCCATTGGCAGCATTGGTGAGCTGTGGCTGGAGGGTCCATTGGTTGGTCAAGGATACTTCAAGGAGCCTGAGAAGACAGCCGCAGCGTTTGTTCGCGATCCCGCATTTCTACTGCGTGGTGCGCCTGGGGTTTCAGGCCGCTACGGGAAACTCTACAGAACTGGAGACCTCGTCCACTACAACCCTGATGGCACCCTCACCTTTGTCTCAAGAAGGGATACACAGGTCAAAATCCGTGGCCAGCGTGTGGAGCTTAGCAATGTCGAAGAAAGCACAAGAAAATGCCTCCAACCTTTGGGGTTCGATGCTCAGGTCACTGCGGAAGCCATCACCCCATTGAACAGCATCAGAAAGATCTTGGCTTTGTTCCTGAAAGTCGACCAGCCAGACCGGATTGATGAAGGAAGGACATCAACAAGAATCTCATCAGCGGTAGCCAAGTTGGAAAATGAGCTCTCGGAATCGTTGCCGGCCTATGAAGTGCCCTCTGCTTATATCCCGATCGACGCCATCCCAGTGACAGCGACAGGGAAAGCAGATCGGCGGAAATTGCGCGGAATGTTTGAAGTATACACCGTTCGAGAGCTAGCAGCTCTGAATCCACTTCTCTCAACTTCGCAGCGACGCCTGCCTACCACTGACACGGAGCTATCGCTTGCATCCCTGTGGGCAAAGGTCTTACCAGTCGAGGAAAATGAAATTGGGCTGGACGACAGTTTCTTGCGCATCGGTGGTGATTCTCTTCTGGCTATGAAGTTGGTTGGTCTGGCAAGAGAGCATAGTCACCTATCTTTCTCGACAGCAGACATTTTGAAATATCCGCGACTGGAGCAATTGGCGCAGGTCGCAAAGCATCGGGCGGATGATCAGCCGGAACAAATAGTTGAACCATTTCCCCTGCTTTCCTCATCTCAATCTGTAAGCATGGCTGTTAATTTGGCAGCGAAACAATGCGGTGTCGCTGAACACCAAATTCATGACATTTACCCCTGCACGCCATTACAAGAAGGTCTTCTGGCTCTCACGACAAAGAATCCTGGGGACTATGTTGCCCACTGGGTCATAGATCTCAGCCCAACCACGGACACAGCCCGTCTCCAGAAGGCATGGCAAAGCTTGGTCACACTTCTCCCTGTACTCCGTACACGGATCATTGATCTGCCTCAGCATGGATTGATGCAAGTAGTTCTGGACGAGCAGCCTGCTTGGACCGAAACAAGCAATTACACAGGTTTTGATACACCTCCAGAGGATACATCAAAAAGTACTCTTGGTTCACGAAAAACAGAGATGGGCCTTGGTACACCATTGGTACAATATCAGCTCAAGTCGACAATGCATGGGGCTTGCTTCTCGGTGATCATCCACCATGCGCTCTATGATGGATGGTCCGTACCCCTTCTGTTTGAACTTCTTGAAGAGGCATACACAAACGACTCAGCCCCGAATCGACCTCCTCCATTTCAAAATTTTGTGAAACATATCGTTGACACTGATATCAATGATGTAACTGCTTTCTGGACGGCCCAATTGGCAGATTCGACAGCGCCGCTCTTCCCAAGCCTGCCCTCTCCAGAATATGAAGTCAAAGTCAACCAAACTATACGCCAGAACGTTGGTTTAGAATGGCCACAACTAGATGCAACTCCTTCAACACTTATTTGGGCAGCATGGGCCATTGTTGTGTCTCAATTCTCTGCATCAAAAGATGTCGTCTTCGGTGTTACTCTTTCGGGTCGTCAAGCCGAAGCAACAGTTCCAGGAATTGATCGCATGGTTGGGCCAACTATCGCCACGGTACCTGTGAGGCTGGTGCTGGATCATTCGAAGAGTGTCGGCGAAACTCTTTCTGCAGTTCAAGACAAGGCTGCTGATCTAGGCCGCTTCGAACAGACTGGTCTGCAGAACATCAAACAATGCTTGCCTGTAGACTTGAAACACACAGGCGATTTTCAAAGTCTTGTGGTTGTGCAGCCGAAAGAAGATGAAGATTTACCTTGCAAAGAACTTTTCAAGCAGACAATCAACGAGATTGAAGACCAGGACGAGATGGTTGGAGCGTTTGATACGTATGCAATCAACTTGATTTGTTCTCTGCAGAATGGCGGAGTGGCACTTGAGCTCAATTATGACGACAACATTATTAGAAGCTCGGAGGCTACACGTATCATGAGTCAATTGCACCACATCCTCGAGGAGCTTTGTGCACCCCAGAACATCCGTCTTGATCGCAAGTTGAGTGAGATTGACCTTGTGCACGCAGATGATGTACAAGAGATATGGACGTGGAACAAAAGTATCCCCTCTGCTACAAACCGCCCGATACATGATCTCATTAGCCAAACTGCCCTGCGTCATCCCAGTGCACCCGCAGTCAGCGCCTGGGATGGTAGCTTGACCTATCTTGAACTTGACGTTCTCTCCACCAGATTAGCGTCTCTATTGGTTCAAGCCGGTATCGGTAGTATGCCAAACATGATAGTACCCCTTTTCTTTGAAAAGACTGTTTTGATGCCTGTTGCCATGCTTGCTGTCATGAAGGCCGGTGGCGCATCCGTTGCGATAGATGTGAATCAACCAGAAGAGCGTCAGGCCACAATAATTCGCACAGTGACTCCCCATATTGCTTTGTCGTCTGCCTCTGCCAAATCTCTCGCATCACGCGTCTGCAGTTGTCATGTCATGGTGGCGGACACAAATATCCACGATAGTCATGCTAGCGTCGAGCTTCCAATAGTCGATCCTGCTAGTGTACTGTATCTCATTTTCACCTCAGGAACCACTGGCAAGCCGAAGGGAGTCATGGTTTCGCACAGAAATATGAGTAGTGCGGTGCATCATCAGAAGCATCTGTATGGCTATGACTCGGAAGCACGAGTCTTCGATTTCTCATCTTATGCCTTTGATGCCGCATGGCTGAATTTCATTGTGGCCAGCATTGCCGGTGCCTGTTTATGTATTCCACACGATCATGATCGTCAAAATGACATCGCAGGATCAATTGCTCGTTTCAAGGCAACGCATGTGGATCTTACTGCGTCTGTTGCTAAGTCCCTGCCTCCGGAGACGATCAGAAGCCTTCGCTGGTTGACTCTCGGTGGTGAAGCTGTTCACTACCAAGACGCTGAGGAATGGTCCAAAACAACAACTATCATCAACATGTACGGTCCTAGCGAGTGCAGCCCAAGTGCGACAATTGCCACTATCGACGATATGCGGTCATACTCTGGAAGTATTGGTCGAGGCTTTGGTCTGAATACCTGGATCACAGATCCAGAAAACTTCCACTCGTTAGTGCCCATCGGGTGTGTTGGTGAGCTTCTTCTGGAAGGTCCACTGGTCGGTCCTGGATACCTCCACGATGAAGAGAAAACAGCAAAAGCATTCATTCATGATCCTAGATGGTTGATTCGTGGTAATGGACCAGAGACACCTGGCAGATCCGGCCGTCTTTACAGAACTGGTGACCTGGTGCGCTACAATCCGGATGGAACTTTAAGTTTCATGGGACGTGCGGACTCTCAAGTCAAGATCAATGGCCAGAGAGTAGAGCCTAGTGAGATCGAGGGCGCATTGCGATGTGCAGTCTCAGAGTCTCTTGCTGCCAGCATAGCTGTCGAGATGGTCAAGCCCGCCGACAGTGTTAAGCCTAAACTGGTCGCGTTCTTCGATATTGGAGCGACTCCAGCAGTATCTGACTTAGAAAATGACGCCCGTGAGAAGATGGCGACATTGGGCTCCATTGTGCGTGAAACCATTGGCAAGCAACTTCCACGATATATGATCCCATCCGCGTTGCTGTTGATCCGAGGTTTCCCAATGACGGTTACTCTGAAAACGGATCGCCGAAAGCTGCGAGAGTCAGTTGAGGCAATGACAAACCGGCAAATCATCGCACTTGATCCCTTACGCGAAGAGCCGGAGGACCTTTCCACAGACACCGAGCACTCCATGGCTGCACTCTGGGCGTCCGTGCTAAACATTTCTAAGGAAGACATTGCTGCCAACGACAGCTTCTTACAGCTTGGTGGTGATTCAATCACGGCGATGAAGCTTGTTTCTCAGGCGCCCGAATTCGGCCTTTCATTCACAGCAGGAGATGTCTTGCGAAATCCCCGATTACGAGAACTTTCGGCCAATGCCACCGCGTACACATCAGTGGTGGAACCGGATCTTCCCATTGAGCCATACTCATTGATGGGTCCCTCCTTTAACCGAGAGAAGGCTGCTCAAGAAATTTCTAGCCTTCTTGGAATCCATGAGACTCGAATTGAAGATATTTTCCCATGTACACCGTTGCAAGAAGGATTTTTAGCACTGTCGGCAAAATCCTCAGGGAAAGGTGATTATATCGCGAGGTATGATTTCAAACTGCGGAGAGATATCAATGTTGAGCGATTCAAGCGTGCTTGGGAATTTGTTCTCTTGCGACTGCCCATCCTTCGAACAAGGATTGTCCCTCTTTCTGGTCATGGGCTAGTACAAGTCATCGTGGACGAACGCCCAGGATGGATAGATGGATATGCGGCAGACATGAATAAGTCCAATCCCTTGCTAGTCAATATGGGTCTTTGTACATCATTGCTTCGCTTTGCCTTGAAACGCCATGTGACTTTAACCAGCACAACCTTTACACTGTGCATGAGTCACGCGATTTATGACGGTTGGTCTTTGCCTCTGGTTTTTGAGGCCCTCCAGCAGGCGTACCAGGACTTGACTCCCCCGACAATTTTCTTGCCACGTCCAGATGGGACCGAAGACTCACAGTTTCCACCATTTCAGAAGTTTGTCAAACATGTCCTGGACATGGATTCTATCAAAACGGAAGCCTTCTGGACCAAACAGTTCGACGGCCTGTCAGCACCCATCTTCCCCGCCTTGACGAACTTGTCACCAGAATATCAAGTCCGACCAAATAAGAGCATACAAAAGGACTTGACTGTAAAGTGGGACAAATTACAGGTGAATGCTACTGCATCGACTATGCTGCTGGCGGCGTGGTCCATGGTGACTATGCAGTACACAAGTTCACCAGATGTCATATTTGGGCTCACCCTCTCTGGGCGACAAGCCGCGGTGCCACAGATCGAGCAGATTGCTGGACCGACAATTGCAACAGTTCCTCTGCGTGTTCAAGTGCAGAACAATGAGAGGGTGGATAAGTTTCTATCTGCCCTTCAAGCTCAAGTTGTTGACGTCGGCCAATACGAGCAGACTGGCCTTCAAAGAATCCAGAAGATAAGCCCTGAGGCAAATCAAGCCTGTCAATTCCAAAGCATTGTCGTTGTACAGCCTGAGGAGCGTGAGCAGCTCGGTGAACTACTCTTTGACGGCGCTTTCGAGCCCGAAGATGAGACAGCAGATGCTGGATCCTTCGACTCCTACGCAATCAATCTTATCTGTTCCCTGCGTGGTGACGGTGTTCAGCTCTCTCTAATCTATGATGACAAGGTAATTGATCAAGATAGAGCTGATGGCTTAATGGGCCAGCTTGCGCAAATCTTGCGTCAACTCACTTTGCAAACAAACCTCCAGCGCCCTCTGAATGAACTTTATACAACACAGTTGGCGCACCTTCACAAGATCTGGACATGGAATGCAGATGTACCAAAGTCATACAGAGAGACTGTACATGGACTATTTGCTGAGATGGTCCGCAAGTACCCCTTTGAACCAGCTGTGGATGCCTGGGATGGCCAGTTATCGTACAGCGAGCTAGACTGGCTCTCAACACAGTTGGCTCACAAGCTTATGACTATGGGAGTCGGGCGAGATGTTATCGTACCCTTGTGCTTTGAGAAATCAATGCTCACTACAGTGTGCATGCTCGCCGTCATGAAAGCTGGTGGTGCTTCGGTCACGCTTGACGTTGTGGCTCAACCAGAAGAGCGTCTGCGGACAATGGTACAGACTGTGAAGCCCGTCATTGGATTATGCTCCAGCGCCCAGCACCACCTCGCTAAGAATATTTGTGGAAATGCCGTTCCTGTTTTGGAAATCAGCAAAGAAATGATTGAGTCAATCCACGAGCCCAAGGTTCTCCCCGAGGTGGACCCTGAGTCTATCCTTTACATTGTCTTCACCTCCGGAACCACCGGTGTGCCAAAAGGCGTGACTATCACCCACACAAATTTCAGCAGTGCAATCCAGCACCAACGGGTTGCGATGGGTCGGGACGTGACGTCGCGTGTTTCAGATTTCGCATCATACGCATTCGACGCTTCATGGAATAACTCCCTTCACACCCTGGCTAATGGAGGTTGTCTGTGTGTTCCCTCTGATGCTGCCCGTACGGGTGCTCTTGCAGAGCATATTGAGGAGCAACGAGTGAACGATATTGATATCACTCCCTCGGTGGCGGCTGCTCTACCATTTGAAACCCTACAGAAACTCAAAACTATGCTTGTTGGCGGTGAAGGTCTTTCTGATGATTACGCTGCCCTTTGGAGGGGTATCACTGCATTAAAGAATGTTTATGGCCCGGCGGAGTGCACACCCACGGCAACTGTCTGGGATGTCGGTTCTGAGGGTATGCCCACAAACTGCTTGGGAAGAGGCTTAGGTCTGAACACATGGGTTGTCCAGGGTGACAAAGAAACTCAGCTAGCTCCCATTGGAACTGTTGGTGAATTGTGGCTTGAGGGTCCTCTCGTTGGTGCCGGCTACCTTGGAGATCCAGAGAAGACCCGAGCAGCATTTGTCCATGATCCAGGTTGGTTGCTGCAAGGCGGTCCTGGCTATTCAGGTCGTCATGGTCGACTTTACAAGACGGGTGATCTGGTCTACTACAATGCCAATGGCACCATTACCTTTGTTTCACGAAAGGATGAGCAAGTCAAGATTCGCGGACAGCGTGTCGAGCTTGGTGATGTGGAGCACAATGCTCGACAGTGCTTGCAGGAATATCCTGATGTTCAGATCATTGCCGAGGCTGCAAAGCCTCGTGAAAGCAAAAATAGCTTGCTTGTTTTGTTCCTGTGTGCAGATGACAGCACTGAACGCATTGCAAATGCCAATCCAAGTGACATGATCAATGACGCTGGTGATGTGAATATAGTCGCTACGCTGGAAAAGCAGCTACCCGAGGTAGTGCCAAGTTACGCAGTTCCCTCGCTCTACATCCACGTTCACAAGATTCCACTAGGACCCACAGGCAAAGCAGACAGGAAGAAGCTCCGGCAGATTGTCAGTGCGCTGGGCCCAGGTGACTTGGCTCGATTTGTTCCCTCACGACTTCCAGTGCGAGCGCCCACAACTACCGTCGGACTACAACTACGACAATTATGGGCTGAGTCACTCGGAGTGCCTGCTGATGGCATAGGCTGTGATGATGATTTTATGAAAATTGGAGGTGACTCGATCAAGGTCATGATCCTAGTTCGAAACATCAAGCAGACTTTCTCTGTTAACATTGGCGTTGATCGATTCTTACAAAGTAAGACTTTGGAGTCTTTGAGCAATGAGATCTCAAAATTACAGACAGGTGTCGATGATTTCGAGGCCGATGTCTCTCCGCTGCTCCAAGATGTTCGTGGGCTATTGAAGGGTCTCGAGGGTGAGCCACGCGCTGAGCCCATCAAAGCTCAATCTTTCCCACGCAAGGTACTTCTCACTGGAGCGACTGGATACCTTGGTACTATAATACTGCGCAAACTCCTCGGTAATTCCGCCATCGAGAAGGTGTTCGTTGTTATCCGAGGATCTTCCATCGAAAGGGCCTGGCAGCGTGTCATTGATGCAGCAGTTCGCGCCAAGTGGTGGGACGATAAATTCCTCGAACGAATCTGTATTTGGCTAGGAGATTTGGGAAAGCCACGTCTGGGGCTCGACCAAGCTGCGTGGAGAATCCTGTCTGGCGCTGGCAATTCTGAATACATTGAAGGCATTGTGCATAACGGCGCAGCAGTCGACTGGCTTGGAACTTATGATTCTCTTCGGGCTGTTAATGTCATGTCGACACATGAGCTTCTTCGGGTCGCTAGAAGCAGTCCGTACCTTGCACGATTTTTGTACGTCTCCACTTCGCCTGATCTTGACATTGAGCGCAAGATATGCACGGAGGAAGCCTTGCGTCAAGAGCTCAGTGTTTCCGGTGGATATGCCCAGAGCAAGATGATTGCAGAGTACATGCTACTACAGGCTGCTTCACAGGAAGCCGTATCCCGAGACCGCATCTGTGTGATGAAACCGGGTTTTATCATTGGTGACTCGCCTCAGGGTATTGCAAATGTTGACGACTATCTTTGGCGCATCGTGGCCGGTAGTGTCACGATTGGCTCTTTCCCCGTGGAATCGGCAGATACCTGGATTCATATGGCCAGCTGCGGAAGCCTTGCGTCTATTCTTGAAGAGAATCTCTCTTCGGCCGATCACGAGAGGCCACTAACTCGACCTGTTTGGGGTGGTCTCGATCCGGTTCGCTTCTGGAAGGCTGTAAACAGTGTTCTTCCGACGCCTCTGAAGCAAAGCTCGGTCACTGGATGGCGAGATGTAATGCAGTCAAAGCTTCCCCAGTTGGGTCGTAAGCACCCCATGTTTGCGGTACAAGGGTTCCTTGATGACGATGATGAAGCCATCTTAGGTGGCGAGCGAACAGACGAAACTGCGGACCTCGATGAAAAACGAATGACCGAGGTGGAGGCGGACGTGATGGCCAACGTAAAGTACCTGCTGGATGTCGGGTACTTTTCTCAGGATGGGCCATCTAAAGAAACTTTCACGAGGCAGGCCAACACAGGGAAATAACTTTAGAGTCGGGGATTGATGGTGTTTGGTTGAATTGGCTCTGGTTCGAGGGTTGGGTGGATTTAATTTCTTGTAATTCTTCATTCTTTTCCTGTTACTTTTCTTTTTATGTATTCTGAAGCTCTTGATTCTAGAAAGTTGGCCCATCGTGTATATCATATTTACTATTTGCACTATTTTACCTCAACTTATTGGCGAGACCTTCTTCGCCCATGTACAAAGTAGACTTTTGCCAGTACGTTTCCATGTACTTTCCTGCACACGTTTGAACGCATGCGGCTTGATATGTGCGTTGATTATGTACCTCCACAAATTGCGGTATCTAGAGATTGCTGCAGCCTTAAGTCTCAAAATGGCTCATGCCTTGCTATTTTACTATTGCGAAGCCCTTACCACCCCAGCCCAAGATCCACTACAATGGGGGCCAAATCCCTCCAGTTCCGCCGTGGAGACTTGATCCACCGTAAAAGCGGTCAGGAAAATTCTTCTACTCGTATAAATGAAGCTGCTGCCTCAAGTGATCTACCCGTCTTTCCATAACCTTGAGTCTCATGTTTGTTTCTGGTTATGAAGCTATCCATTCTAGCCATTAGGCTCTGCCCTACAACTGGAACCTTGGAACCTTCTGCAGCGACCAGAACCACTGTCACAGCCAAGTCGTGTGGCGCCTCCCCGGCCCGGGGAACAAAGGCATGAACCCGCGCAGTCCGGTATTGACACGGTTGGCATAGTCAATCCCTGCTTGACAAGGATTAGCTGTGCCAACGATGAATAGAATGGTACGTACACTTTTTTTTTTTTTTCTTTTTTCAAATCGCCCGACGACAAGATTAAACACCTTTTTATCGCATAACCGATCCACATGAGGATAAAACACCATCAATTAAGCAGACATATGAACCGTCGTTTTGACATCGTGATATTTTGTGAAAAATATTCCAAAGAGCCTTGCTAACAATTTGCTCTTTCAGATTCCGTTGCCGACGTATCTTGCTACGCTTCCCAAGCCTGGGTTGAAGCCGGAGGAACACCGACCCCTTGACCCAGCCGAAGTCCCTGCAATGCACCCCCGCCCGAGTAGCGATATTGTATGTAGAGTTGTCGCAAGTGATCATGCTCATCTGAACAAACAGGTCAATATCGACTTGAACAAATAGTCGTGTGATATCGAGTGGCGCGCATCGGTGAATATGTAAATTAGCGCAGGTACGAAGTCGGCTTGGCAAGATGAAATGCGATCACAAGACCTCATTTAGAAGCGAACTCTTATTCCAAGGTTGTTCGTGAAGTATATACCCCGTACTAAATTTTTAACTATTTTCATTACCTTTCTTGCGGTCTACTTTCGTAGGCATTGGGGCAAACCACATATGAATGTACATCACCTTGAAATTCGTACTGGGGTGAATGTCACGATTTATTGGCTTTGATGGTGTTTTCCTAGGGATAAAGCATATGTCACATAGATTAGGCAAGTGACACGCGAGTCCAAGTGCTGTGCGATGATTTATCATGAGCTGGTCGGGTCGGTCTTATCTAGTGGTTCGAGATCTGTTGAAAAAGTCCGCGCAAAAGCCACGTTCATACGCAATCTAGCACTATAGAAATACGGACGACTTGTAAACTCAGGTTCTCGTTTTGGTGAATAGCCCTGGAAAGGACTGGAATCCAAATTGCGTCTTGGGGTAACACAGACAACGGCCCCGTTGCAATGATATCCAAGTCGGTATCGCAGGCCAGTCTCACTTGGGCTGCGTTAGTGACACTTCAGGCTAGGCTCTATTCTGGGTGGGAGATATGCTTGAGTAACAAATAATGCTCTCCTCAGTTTTATGAACTTTTCATCTTCGATGATTACCTAGGCAGAGGCAATTTCCTAGCACAGAATGCCTTTCATTTATTTCCAATCAACCTCAGTAATATGCTACCATATTCTACCTGAATATCTACTTTCCTCCTTTCAAAGGAAAAAGACTGAGATAACAATTGTAAGCTTGAAGGTCAGATACCCAGACCTTCGCTCCCGCCCTCTATCAAGGTCATCGAGTCCGATGAGAAAAGCAGACAGAGTGCTTTGTACAATATGCAGTGTCTCCAAAGGTTATGGACATCGTTGAGAAAAGGCAAATCTCGCGGCGAAGACAGCCATTACCTTCTTGGGTACAACAAGTCAGATAAACAATGTTGTGAGCTGGCCGAAAGAAATAGCGTCTTTCAAGGTAGTCAAAGTTCAAAGTCACCACAGCCAGAGCGTTATGTCAGGTTCGGAATTGGTGGTGCTGGGAACATTTGCAAGTATATTCACCCTTTCTACTATTTTCCTGGCACCCAATCTGAGACATTTAGGAAAAAAATCTTGCTGGGACAGGAGGAGGTTTGACTTATGGACTTTCCGATGCAGTTCCCTTTCTATCACTATTGTCTTAAGTGCTTTAGCCTCATGTTTCATCTCGAGGGGCGGGTGTGAGGAGACGACCAGCCACGCTCGCGGGCCGGCAAGGGACAAATAATAATACATGTCTTCGTACTATGGCGGGTCTCAAGTTCTTCCACCAACTTGCTTGAATTCTAAACCCTTCCTTTAGACAAATCTAGGGTTAATCTTTAATCTCGGTCACAGGTACGATGCTTTCCCCCTCGTTACACGCGGGACGGGCCATTAACTTCCCGCGAGGGCATTGCCGGTCTGCGACAAATGTAGTTGGGAACCAAATCAAACTGGATCACAATAAGACATAATATTCATAGTTCCTAGTCCATGATGTTGATCATGTTTTTTCTTGGAAGCACAAAAAAGAAAATTTCCAAGATACTCATTCCCAATCAGGCCGTTGGGAGTGGACATTGGGCTATAGTGGTCCAAGGACAACTCAATAGGCTTCAACGTCAGGCTTTGATCGCCGTGCCCGAGAAATTAGTTAATTTGAAATTCCCATAATTGAACCAATTAATAGCCCAGTTTATTACAACCAGCTCTGTCTTAATCCTCCTTATTGGTCTTGTTGCGCTGGGTTGTGGTGGGGAGGCTGGGGGAGGCTGGGATGTCCACTACCCGACGCAACAGCCAAACAAAAAGCCTGCTCGATTTCTCGAGCTAGAGCTTTCGAGTCCTCATTGAAATCTGAATTTCCAAAGTCTTACTTGAGGAATGCCTTTGATCTAGACATCTTCGCGCGTGGAACCATCGCCTGCATATCCCGCCTTCAAGGACCGCTATGTCCGGCTCGCCTCCTCGAAATTTCAGTCTACGAAACGTGAACTGTAAGTACAAAAACCCAGACAGCCTTTCAGGAAAAGAAAAAAGGCTTCAAAAGTCAAGAGAAATCCTTGGACTAACCGTACAGCAGCAAGCAAACCTCGAGTCTATCGCACAGAATCTGCACAGTCTGTTGCTGCATCAGACGATTATTATTCGTTTTCGGATAGAAATACCTCAAGTCCAGAGAGCGACGTGACTGCCATGCGATTCATTACACCTGAGTCGTATCCCTCATCTCAGGCATCATCACCAACTGTACCGCGACCACAGCAACCCGAGGTTGCTCAAGAAAGTGCCCGGGAGGAAACAGCAGTGCCTCCTGGGAACTCGGCCACTCCCCGGGCACCTACAGCAAGCACAGTTCGATTCGGAGAAGACCGAATAGCTCGAATTAGCCCCAAGTCCGATGATACCATACGTAGGGTACCCAGCGATTATGCCGGGCCTGCTCCTACCCCAGGCTTAGATGATACGCCGTACGTCCAGTTCGCTATCAATCAACTCACTCACGACGAGTCTGGTCACCGGCGAGAGGGATCAATATCAACCAGGGACGATTATCCGGTTGATAGACTAGTTTATGATGAAGGCCTTGGCTACTTCACTCGGACAAGGACCCCACTGCACATGGAAATCCCCCAAAGACCAACTTACAAATCGCCGTCACCCCAGGCTCTTCCACAAAGGCCGGTCTCTGTTGACCCGGAGTCCTTTGTTGCTGTCGATCCACCCGAACAGAACTTATTATATCCTGCACTTGACTATCTACCTCTTGTTCTCAGACCATGGGCGCTGATGCTAGTTGTGTTTTGCTCCCTTTTGATGATTGCTGGTATCGCATTCTGTAATGTCTGGTCTCAACGGCATCAAGGACTATGGGAATATGATGGAAAGGGAGGAGCACGCTATTTTGTGATGCAGTTTCTACCTCAAATTCTGGCAGCGCCAATCATCATTTGGTCCTTTGTCATTCAGGCTGCAGTGTACCGAGTCGCGCCATTTGCTATAATGGCATCTGAACTGCCTCTGGGAAAAGTGTTGCAGGAACTGCCCATCCTATCCAGAAATTTTATGCTACCGGATACTGCGCATTTTAGACATGGTGAAGTCCTTTTCGGATTCTCGCTGTTCACAATTTGGCTGTCGAACTTCTTTTCTATTCCACTTCTCAGCTGTCTTTTCCAAGCAAAATACTACGTCATTGAGGGCGAAGCCGTCTGGAAATGGAGTGCTGTGGAGTCCGTGGGATGGACTCTGATCGCCTCCTATGGGCTTCTTACCCTCGGTCTACTTCTCCTTGTCCTTCGGTTCATGCGTGGATGGACTGGACTCATGTGGGATCCAGTCTCCTTGGCAGATCTCATTTCAATTATCCAGCGATCAAATATCTTGCATGACTACGAACATTCAGAAACGGTTCCTTCTGTAAAGGAATCCCTTGATTCCCGTATTCTCCGACTTGGATATTGGAAACTGTCTATGAAGCCTGAGATCTTCTACGGCGTAGGAGAAGTTGATGCACCTGTTCACACCCCGTCGCTTCACCAAACCGAGAAGAATAAAGGGAGACAGGCTCATGGAATGTCAAGGGTTCGCTACGATATTGAGCATGGAAATGACCCATACGACCAACAGCTATACTCTCCATTTACTCGATACAGATGGACACCTTGGTTTTTGCGCAAACCACCTGCGATTGTTTGGATTGTCACTCTATTCGCTCTTTTTATCGCCTTCGTCACTGTCAGCTTTGTGAATAACGCCATTGAAGACGGCTTCCTCCCCAGACTCCCGACAATCCCCTCAGTCAGCGCATTTTCAGCATCCAATTTCCTCTACAGCTTTATCCCGGCTCTCATAGGCAATATTCTGTTCCTCGCCTGGCAGCCGATTGATGTCTATTACCGTGCCCTCCAGCCATTCTTCGAACTCGCCGCTCCTGAGGGTGCATCCGCCGAGAGAAGCGTCTTGCTAGCTTACCCATCTGCCTTCCCAATACAAGTGACAATCCAGGCTATCATAAACAGGCATTGGAAAGTCGCCTGTCTTTCTGCCATGAGCCTCATCTCAATCGCCATCCCAATCCTTGCTGGTGGTGTTTTCATGGCTTTGTACTACCCATCTGCCGGCAACATTCGCATTTCGGCCGTCATGCCTGCATATGAGGCTTTGATCGTGTTTTGCGGTCTCTACGCGGTCTCATTCCTAACCATCTTCCCTGGTCGTCGTCGTCATCTTCCGCACGATATCACTACCCTTTCCGACCTGATGAGCTTTTTTTATCAGTCTCCTCTTCTTGCCGACAAGCTACTTCGTGAGCCGCGGAGTAAAACGGATCTTGTGACTCGTCTGATTATTGCGCCTCCTACTGAGCGGCTGCTTCCGATGTATGGCTTCGGTATTTATGTTGGTCGTGATGGAAAAGAACATCTTGGGATTGATCGGTTCCAGCGACCGGGGCGAACTGACATGTTGATAACGACGGGATCGATGAAATAAGTATTTTTGCCTCTCAATGCCCTTACGACATGCATATTCTTTGAGCGCATTGCTTGAACATTTTTTGACTTTGAGTTTCTTCTTGCTTTTTCGCATTTTCATCTCGTTGGATCATATATGAGCGTGATATTAATCGGGTTGAGATGTCCTGCTATGGCATTTTTGGCGTTAAATGGTTATGACTCGTGTTCTTTTTTAGCTAGGCAAGCTAATAGTTTAGTACTCATGGATTAATAATATTAGACTAGATTCTGGAATACATGCTCAGGAAATTACGATTGAATGCTATAGGTACATTAAGATACAGTTTGTTTGGAATGTTCATTTACTTCATTTACCTTCTCTCTGTACTTGTAAATGCGGCTATGATGATACTACAGGAAAAATACACACTTGAAAGCAGGGTTAGAATGACTAAGAATCCATGCGCTTCAGCGTTGGAAGTAAATTGTCAGAATGCGATTCATCTGCATCTCAACCCAGCTCAATTGTTCTGGCGGGAGGTTGAAATTAGAGGTATGCAAGTTCCTCAAAAATGCGAAAAGGTGCCAAGGGCCCATCAGCGGAGCAGACATTTTATGCGTCGACGTAATAGGTCTCTCTTCAGCATAAGGGTACTGGACAAGATCTGGTACCAAACGCACTGATTCCATCTGATTCCCCATGAAGTAAGGCACAGAGGCACAAACATCATCAGCAAGTGATTGGATAGTCTTTTGTGCGCCTGTAAATCTTGCCCCATCTGGGTCCTCAGATGGTAGCAGACGAAGGCATTTCAGCATTATGCTCTGGACAAGCATTCGGCAGTCGCGGTAGGTGTTCCACGTAGCCCCTATCCATAGATCGTTGTAGCAGTCGCAGCGATTTCGGTAAAGACTGGCGTCTCGAACTGACTGAGGGATTATTGTCGCTGGAACAGGGAGCCAATGTGGCGGAAGGCAGTATGTCCATGAGAATAAGCCTACATCTACCTTTGTGGCTTGGTTGAGAATGGATCTAACTTCAGATTTATCTGGATCGTTCATGTTCACGTTATCCCATGCCTGTCGTAATTCGACAAGGGCTGTAGTGGCCGTGGAAAGGAAGTTTCGGGGTGACGGGGTTGCATTTGTTTGTGCCAGAGGCCAAATCTCCGGCCTAGGGACCATTGGGCTCATTGTACCACGAGTTGTTTTTATCTAAAACTCGGTTAACAACTTAATAACTAGGGAGAGGAAATCGATGAAAAAGTGGTCTCACAATTTGAGTCTGAACGGCATGATAAAGGGGAAATGTCAAAGGTGTTTTGAACCCTTGGGCTTTTCTTTTGCTGTTAATCAGTGCCACGGCACCTTTCAAATGGGCCTTGGGAGGTTGTTTCCAATCTTTAATGGCAATAAATTCCTATTTCTTGTATTAGCAAATATCATTTCCATAGAACTTAAGCAAGAAATACCTCATACGCCGACAGTAACAGAATAGAGATGAGAATAAGGTTATACTCCCTATCGCTCACGTCCGATGCCAGCGCGTCTCTGAGTTTTGGTAAAGCTCGAGTAAAGTACCGCTGTGATGCTCGGAGTAAAGTAGTCTGGCCATTCCAAGCAGCAACTGAGAAAAATGCCACAGCCATTGTAGAGTCATGTAAATGGGAGTTAGTCTTGACATCGGAATAGACCATGGGAAGAAACTCCATGAACCCATTCCGAACATGGGGATCTTTGGGTAGATATAAGTAAGAATTGAAGAACAGCGGCAGAACAGTCTCCTCCATAGGCTGATAGAGATCGGAGGGCGATATAGACGGCGGCCAAGAGCTTGCAGAGAGCTTTGCACGAACGAGCGAGACGGAACTCCCAGTGGAAGCTCTGGATGCAGGGAAGCTTGCACTATGCCAGGACAGGCTCGACTCTGAACACTCATTGGGAGAGGTAGTAGGCACTGGCGCTAAAAACGTTGAAGTCTGATCTCGCAAGACAACATCGAATGGATGCCTATATCCTGGGCATGACCGGCCTGTCTTGGTACAGGCCCTGCAATGTGGCTTGGTTTCATCGCACTTCGGCGGATAAGTTGAGGAATTCTTTTAAGTGATTTGAGGATCACCAACCTTGATGTGCCTTTTCCGACAGGTTTGACAACCTGTACTTGGTTTCCCACTGTAGACCATGGTTCCGGGGTGAATACGGAGTGGCGCGGTCTATCTTGGGCATCATTCGCGTCGCGTACTTTGGGCCACCAGCCACAGCGAGCCACCAGCTCTGCTGCACAGGGCTATTAAGCGACGTATCGGAGGCTATTTGAAACGATCATACGAACAGCTTCTCCCGTTCGAGTTGGAATCTATGGCTTAAAACTCGTTTGGGACCCCACGCTTGGTCAGGGTCACCTGACCTGGATGATTCTCCGCGTTTGAACCGCCGAACAACTTTGAGATTCTGCGGACTTCCAGCATTTGGCCGGGGTCGCTCTGATTCGCAAAACAAGAGACGCCTGTCGGGCTCGTCAATACATTTCATTCTGTCGATTCCTTCAAGTGTCGATTCCTTCAAGCCTCACCGCCACAATGGTGTCACTCTTTGGCTGGGGCTCCAGCTCTAAAGCAAGCTCCGACCAAACACAACCGCAAGATGCAAGCCCTCCTACAGACCAGACACAGTCGACGCAATCATCAACGCTGTCACAACTACAACCTCAAACACCTCAGGCCACAACCCCCCGCGATACCACAAACCTCAAACTCTTCTTCGGCGGTGCTGCGTTCTTTGCCTTCTCGGTCATGATCACAAGACGAGCAAACCGGAGGAAACTCATCGCATGCATTCCGCCCTACTACTCCAGCTCCGTGTACTTTCAACCCAAAGTAAACGGCGCAGTTGAAGCTTTCGAGGCCCTCAATCTGGCCACAATCAATGTTCTCTCGTTCGGTATGATGAGCACCGGAGGCGCAATGTATGCGCTGAACATCAACACTCTGGATGATGCAAGACAGGTTATGAAAGCGGCCATGGAGGGAGGAGCATCTGAAGAACGTTCAAAAACAGATGAGGAGCTTGAGAAGGATGTGACCGAGTGGGTTAACAATGTCATGGGGGGTCGGTTCAAGAACCAGCTGGAGCAACAGGTGGAGATAGAACGGGCAAAGAAGGCGAAGGAGGCTTCCCAGGAAAAGCCAAACTAGGCAAAAAGTCAGTTAGGGCACACAGGCCCCTTGTAAGATACACTCTCCTCATGTTTCACGACAATTGTATACTACACAAATTTCATATACCAAGATAGCGGTCTTCTTCTCGAATTGATCCGAATACCTTGCTTTTCGTTGCAATGCGCCCCTCTTTTCTTTTGTTTTGTTTTTATGGAGAATGAAAGTAATATAGAAAAAAAAAATATCAATTGTGCCTGAGAAGAAACCCTTTCATACGGGCCGGACTTAACTATCACATTGCCTGATTTCCATGAGCTCAACGTGGGACCATGCAGGACGACCAGTTTCCCTCAGATATTCTACCCTTGTTCTCCTATTCCTCCTTAGAGAACACACCCGGAGACCAGTCCGTCATATTCTTGAGCACTTCCTCACTCGGCACTTCACCATTTGCTGCATCGCGAAGAGAACTCGGGCGACTGAGAAAGGATTCATAGAACAGCTTCAGATTTGGATACGAGTCAGTCACATCACGGCCATATACATCCTTCGACTGTTCACCAGTAGACTCAGTCATATCAACACCATAACAATCGCGCGTGAATTCGAAGAATTGAAACAACACGATCTCAGCAATCGTGGCCGGTCTTCTGCTTCCACCGTTCCACTGCAGATCAGCTGCTTGATACTCATTTTCAGCCATCCACCGCTCAACGGCCATTTCCCCCCGGCGAACCCATTGTAACATATAATTTGCGGCCTGGGGGAAACGCTGGGGCCCTGCGCCAGATCCGAATGCACGAACTGGGTTCCAGCCGTCAGTCAGCCCCGCAGCTAGGGTCAATAACTCGCTGTGTTTTGCTCGAGAAAGCATGATGTCGTCTTCACTGGGTTCATTTCCAGAAGACGCTTGGATTGCGTTGACGGGCAGATACGATGGAGATGCCATTTTCGGGAATCCATATCGGCCGCTGAGGCATAGCTCGTCGAGGAATTCCATTATAGCAATGGACTGTTTAACCAAGATGGGAGACTTGGTTGCTGGACCACTTCCCTGAGGAATCACCAGAATGGGGAGACTTCCAGTTGGTCTTGGTGGAAACTCTGGGGGTGCTTTGTCGCCGAGTTGGACATCGGAGACAGGCACGACGGTGACGAGCGAAGCGGGTATAGATCTCTCACGCAGGTAAACGACAAGTCGTCGGGGGAATGGCTGCCAAGGATAGGCATACAATAGCCATGGCTTGGGGGTGATGATTGACTGCATGGTGTGAGTTCGTAAATGTAGTAGGCAGCCTCAGACTGGAATGTTCAATCAATGACAGATAGATTGTGTCGTTCATGGCCTTGTAGCTACGCTTATATGCTGACGCCGGACACATTGCAGCTTTTCGGAGACATTTCAACTAACTCAAACCTGCGCAAAGGAGTCATGCTAAATTACAAATCAAACTTTCATACTTGAAGGATGGTTTTGGTGAAGCCTATGAATGTCTCCGAGATGTCTCCGGTATGGAACTCCAACCTTCTATTTCTACTAGACAAAAACAGATAAATTTGGGATCAAAGGATATAGAATTTTTAATATCACTATTTTACAACCAGGCCTTATCCATTGTCTGAGATGAATCACTGATTCATCCGGTCATAACGTTGGCGGGCCGTCTCCCTCGTCTTCTCCAGAAACTCATCGTAACGTCCGCGGGTATTGCGTCCTGCCTCTTCGGCTGCATCTCCCAGTTTACTTCCCTGAGCTCCTAGCCCAACTCCCTGAGCATAGACTTCGGTAGCTATTGGAGCGGTGATACCCGCGCCTTGGACACCCAGACCCGATCCTTCTGACCAACCCATTTTGCTGAGAAGGGAGGCACCCTTCGACGGTGCATTCACCGGGGGCTCTTCAATCTCCTTGGGCGCAGGTGCCTGCTTGGGTCGTTGTCCGCTCTTACCACGTCCAAAAGCCTGGCGTCGCTCTCTTGCCCGGTCTCGATATTCGGCTGATGGCTGTGTGACAATCCCATGCTTGACAAGTTTTGCCATGCCCCGGTCTCGTAATTCGGCATTGTCGAGGTTTTCTCGGTGCAGTTGACTGAGACGTTCATGTCGATTTACGTTCGCGGTGCTTTTGAACTGGCGCATGCATAGATAGCAGCAATTGCGGTTCAGATCTGCGTAAGATTGAGAAGGCGGAGCATTCTTTTCCTGCTCTGCCTCTGCTACTTGAGCTTCCTCCTTTGGAATACCGTGTAGCTCTGCATGGCGATTACTCCAAAATTGAAGGTGGGAAGGCATGGCAAGCTTCTTCGCGTTGGCAGTAGTTACAGCCTCAGCCTTTCGTTTCTTGGCCTTGTCGGTCTCTTTTGATGCTTTTGCTTGGCTATCCTGATTTGCCGCAGGCTTTTCGACTCTTGAAGTGTCCTGGGCTTTCTCGTCATCGCCTGGGGATACTTCCAATTCTGTCACAAAAGCCTCGTCATCCCAGTACATTAACTTCATAGCGGGGTTGCTTAGGGGACTAAAGGTAAAGCGATCTCTGTTTGGCTTTAGA
This sequence comes from Mycosphaerella populi pn0402, assembly GCA_002153405.1. Taxonomy (NCBI): domain Eukaryota; kingdom Fungi; phylum Ascomycota; class Dothideomycetes; order Mycosphaerellales; family Mycosphaerellaceae; genus Mycosphaerella; species Mycosphaerella populi. The sequence continues at coordinate 43,170 of KZ119221.1, forward strand.
TCCATCACTGGAACGAACACACCCGCATGAATGTAGCTGACCAAGACTGGTCGAGAAGAGATTGTGAACTTGTCGAAAGAATGGAGTCGAGTCATTGCCGCCTGGGCATCCTGTTACTAAGGATTAGAGAAATTCTTCAGAGAGGGAAAATGAGGACATACGGCAATATTGGCGAATTCTGCAAACCCATAGCGCCAACTTTCGTTTGTTTTGCGATCGCGTACAAGTAATACCCGCCGAATGGAGCCTTCTCTCGCACCCAGGTTGGCATCTCCAGTCGTTGATGCGACCTTGGCGCCTTTCTTCGAGTTACTCGTTCCGCTGTCTTGAGTACCAGAAGCAGGTCGATATAGCTTTGCGACTCCTTTGGCAAGAAGCTCTTCATTAACGGAGCCATCCAAACCACGAATGAGAAGGAATTGAGATGGCTGATTCTCAGGTGCCGCATCGTTATCACCAGTATTGATGACTTTTTGGGGAGGTACGCCAGGAGGGCCGGGAAGAGGTAATTCTAATTTCATCAGTACGAGATTCCATGGTCTTTCAGTGAATTCCACATACCAGGACGAGGAGCATTGCAGCGAAAGCACTTTTGGCGAGTAGAGAAATTCATAACTCCACACTAGATCATAAAATTAGTCCTGCCAGTTTTTGGGTTTCGCTGGTACCAAACATACCATACGACAAGTCCAGTCTCCCTCCCCTTTGGCACGACCACGGTCCTCCCTTTCTCGGCTGTATGCAATACGGACTTTGCTGCTCTGTTCAGCTGTTGGACCATAGAGATGAATGTATGGATGATTCCGCTCAAGGAAGTCGCGAGATTCGTCGATTGAACGGAACCGAAGGAATCCTAGTTGCCTTGATAATCCTGCGAATTGCCAGTCAGCACTTCAAAAAAGCTATTCGTAAGTCCTGCATGTACTTACTAGTTTGTCGGTCTCGTATCACTCGGAGATCTTCCAGGTCATTGATATGATAGGCCGTTCGAAGTTCTTGCGCGATCTGTTGGTCATGAGTAAGGTATTAGCTGTCCGTGTTCGAACATCAACCAAATGATATAACCCAAGAATTATGTCAAGATAGACTCACGTCTTCTTCCGTCATGTCAACTGGAAACCCCTCCATCATGACTTCGCGACTCTCTTGGCCAAGGTGGGAGTGTCCGTACCGACCGCCGCCGCCGCCGCGGCTATAGCTCCGACTGCGGCTGTAACGCGGCGATCGATATCCCTCATCGTCTCTATCGCGATACGATTGCCTTCCTCGTCGAGGATTAGGTGATCTTGAAGTTCGGCGCCCATAATCCTCTCGGTCACGACTTCGGTAGCGCGGTCTGTCGTCGCGGTTTCCTGAGAACCCCCGCCTGTGGTCTGAGGGTTGGCTTGGCGAATGGGAGGGACCTAGAGAGATGAAGCCAAGTAATTATCGTCAGCAACGGTTCAACAAAGGTTCCCTTCGTAGGGCATGATGTGAATGCGGGGAGCATGTACCGCCAGGTGATCGTGATCGCGAGCGGTCATCGTAGATGCGCCCGTCTCGGTCATCTCGTGGAGGACCACCTCGACGAGGCGGGCCTGAATAGCCCCAGTTGTCGTCTGGGTAGGGACGGACCATGATTCAACCCGATGGTCACTAAGTTGCTTGCTAATGGAGCTGTCGCGAAGCTCTAGGATGTGATACGCGGCAGAACAATACACCGCCCCCTGATAGGCTGTCTTTATCTTCTTTCAGTTCCAACTCTTGTCAGGGCTTCTTTGTCGCATGCCTGGATCACTCTCCAAGCAATTACTACAGGAACCACCAGGATGAGTCCCATTTAACTCCCATGGAATATATTATGGACCTTTTGCGGGTGACCGGCGACTGGATGAAACTGAAGGACGCGGAATTGCTTGGTGTGAAGGGATTCAAAAGTATATTCGTAGGTTTAGCTCATTATCGAAAGACTTAGTTATCAGCACATACATACACGATTAAGAACTATGAAGAGAAAGTGCTTCGGTTCCGCCGAAAAGTGCCCAGAAGACAATGAAAAAATGAATATACCCCAAGGCCATAGCTCTTCTGGTGTTGCATCATCGTCATCAGCACAACGCATGAGGGTGGGGATATCCCCCACTGCAGATGCATCAAAACATACGAATTGGCCAGTTGTCCGAACGCGACCACCGAAAGGATGGGTGTCCCATGTATGCGTTTCAACGCAATCCACCAGATCCAGCCGATCAGTAAACCATATCAGCCTCTCAGAGTCCGGCGTTTCTCCGCAGTGCCCCGCGGTGGGAGCGCCGTGGGTACTTGTCTATACCTCTTAATAACCTCTCGGGCCCCCCCAAGCGCTCCAAACTTCCTCCATTTTCCCAATTACTCATTTGAAGCAGACTTCTGGATCTTTGCGTGATGACTGCCATTCCGAAGCCCAATAACCACCGTGCCTGGTGGAAGGAATCTTCCGTCTATCAGATTTGGCCAGCTTCCTTCAAAGATTCGAACGACGATGGCATTGGTGATATCCCTGGCATCGTGTCAAAACTCGACTATATCAAAAACATCGGAGTCGATATTGTCTGGCTATGTCCGTCTTACAAGTCACCTCAAATCGATATGGGCTACGACATTGCCGACTATTACAGCATCGCAGATGAGTACGGCACGGTCGCAGATGTGGAGAAGCTGATTAAGGGATGCCATGATCGTGGTATGAAGCTTCTCATGGATCTGGTTGTCAACCACACTAGTGACCAACACGAATGGTTTAAACAATCGCGGAGTTCCAAGGACAACGAGTACCGGAACTGGTATGTTTGGAAGCCTGCTCGATATGATGCACATGGCAACCGTCATCCCCCAAACAATTGGGTTTCCCATTTTCAAGGTAAATTTTAGTTTGGTCTCCAGAATGGCTGGCATTTATTTAACAATGATCTAGGGAGTGCCTGGCAGTGGGATGAACATACACAAGAATACTACCTCCACTTATACGCAGTTGAGCAACCTGATCTGAATTGGGAACATCCTCCAGTCGTCGAGGCTGTTCACAAGATAATTCGCTTCTGGTTAGAGAAGGGCTGCGATGGTTTCCGTATGGATGGATGTCATCAACTTCATAAGCAAAGACCTCCGCTTCCCAGACGCCCCCATCAAGGACCCCCGCACTCGTTATCAATGGGGCGACAAGTGGTACGCGAATGGCCCACGACTGCACGAGCGCTTGAAGGGCATTGGCTCCATTTTGAAGGAATACGATGCGTTTAGCGTGGGTGAGATGCCATTTGTTAAGGATGAAGAAGAGGTTCTTCGAGCTGTTCAGTTTGATCGTGGTGAACTGAATATGATTTTCAATTTTGAACAAGTCGATATTGACCATGGCCCCATGGGAGATAAATTCGAACCCGGCAGCTGGAAGCTCACTGACCTAAAGAAATTCTATGAACGATGGCAAACCTTCATGTATGCCCATGATGGCTGGAATGCTCTCTATTGGGAAAACCATGACCAGCCACGATCCATTGATCGCTATACAGGCGCGCCAGAGGAGTACCGCAATGTGGCATCAAAGATGCTGGCCACTGCGCTGTCTTTGCAATCCGGAACTCCTTTTGTATACCAAGGACAAGAAATTGGAATGCGAAATGTTCCAAAGTCTTGGGGTATCGAGGAGTATAAGGATCTAGACTGTCTTAATCATTGGAATCGGTAAGTCTTGTGATTTGGCTAACTCAACTTTGACTGACAATTTCAGAATTCAACAAGAGAGACCCGGGGATGAAAGAGGCCACGAGATCGCTCTCAGTGAATACCAGAAAAAATCTCGCGATAATGGGCGCACACCAGTCCAGTGGTCTTCCGCTCCCAATGGAGGATTCACCGGCCCCAATGTGAAGCCCTGGATGTCCGTGAACCCTGACTTTGAGCGAGTGAATGCAGAAGCCCAAGTCAATGACCCGAATTCACCTTATCGCTTCTGGGGCTCTGTCCTTGGACTACGGAAGAAATATCTAGACATATTTGTTTATGGTGACTGGGTTAGTGTCGATTCGCCAAACGAGGAAGTTTTCGCCTTTACCCGCCAGTATGAGGATCAGAAGGCTTTAGTCGTCTGTAATTGGATGCCCAAAACCATAGACTGGGATGCATCAAGCAATGGATTCTCGGCAGTTAAAGAGGTCCTCCTGAGCAATTACGACGGTACGACTGAAGCTTCACAGCGCTTTGCTGGTGGAAAATGGTCTTTGAGACCCTATGAGGCTGTTGTGGCTCTGCTCTAGAGAACATAAATGCTAGCTGTAAGCTAGGAGACTCGCTGAGACTTGATAGTATTTGGTGATTTTGGAAAATATCTATAGAATCTCAAATTTGGCAGCAATCAGTGCCCGTAGCTCCCCTCCCCCCCATGCTATTGTCTCACTGCTCATCAGTTCAAGGGGCTGTTCACTGATAATTGTGACCTTTCTCGTTACTTGGAAATCCTTGCATAGTATTCCTACTTAATGGATAGACTCCAGTTTTCTGTCATGCGTTGTTTGCGTACTTTTTTAAAACTTACTTCCAAAGTACGGGCTATGCCATGCTATGATCGACCACGCGTCTGAGAAAGTTCATCCAAGATACCCTCTAAATTCGCAAAGCTTAGTTCTTCAAGTGTCTCCTTCCACAGGTTTTCCATTATGGTCAGTCCCTCTTCCGTATACAGAAGTCCTGCGAATCTACAGTATGGCTTGGGTTAATAAGTCTTCGGTCTTTGGAGTTGTTATGACTTACGGGCTAATTTTCCAGCTCATGAGATAACAACCATGGCACTCTTTTCCTTGATTAACCACAGCATCGATATATGTGGAAGCACCGGTCTTCAAGGATCTCGCAGCTACTTTTTTCCAAATTCCCATGAAGAAAGACCCGATCAGGGGCACCTCCCGTCCCAGGTCTGTCCCTTGGACAAAGCCGGGATCGACAATATTGACAACAACATCGTCAGAAGAAATGTAGTCAACCAATCTGTACAGAAAAATCATTCCGAGAAGCTTGGATGTGTTGTAACGATCCAAAGCATCAAAGGTGGAGGCATCATCGAATGACGGCAATAATGGCGATGCCGTGCGATTAGGGAACTTCGCTTGGAGCGCAAGGCCAGAACTGACAATTGATATCCTGCCAGGCCCATGCTCAGATCCACTTTTGAGAATAGGGAGTAGAAGAATACAAAGAAGCACCGTAGATATGTAATTGACTTGAATAGTCTCTTCGTGCTGGGTGCTCGGCACAGTCTCAAACTGCATTTTCCTCACTCCTGCATTCAGGATAGCAATGTCAACGCGTCTTTGCTTTCTAAGCTCATCGACAAACGCCTGGATAGAGTCATAAGACAGCATATCAAGACAGAAAACGTCAATCCGAGCTAGGGGAAATTGCTTGCGGAGTTTTTCAGCCGCTATTTCGCCTTTAGCCACGGAACGAACAGCGAGGATTAGGCGCGAAAGCCCAAGAGAGAGCAGCTGACGGGAGGCTTCAAATCCAAGTCCCTGGTTTGCACCTGTGACAATAGCATTCTTTCCTGCAAGGCTTGTATCCTCCTTCGGCCAAACGGGCCTGCTTTGAAACTGGTTTTTGAAGAATATGTTCGGGAAGAACGGGGCCGAAATAGGTTTCATCTCCTTAGAAGACGCCATGATCCTTGATTTTTGAATGTGCACGGGTGATCGAGAATCTGAACAAAAGCTATTTGGGGGTCTTTTCTTCCTCTCATTTCAGGAGCAGACTCATTCAATTTATATCTGGGAATTCTCATATCTGGCGGAATGCGGTTTATAGTTCAGACCAACTTCCCGAGGTCGATTTCATTCGCTGAAAACTGACGCTAAACCCAATTAGGGAAACAATTGAAAGTCTTGGCAGAAGATCATTGTGGGGCTCTTCTTCTCTCCTTTCCTTCGCAAGTCACTGCCTCAGCATATCATGGATGTCACCAATTAAGCCCAAGTTCACCGGATCTGATTCTCTGGTATTAATATGATGGAACAATTCAAATACTATTAAACAAAAGCAGATATACTCCGGGTAGCGACCAAGTTCTTGGATCAAATTTCGATTGACTTGCAACCTTAACCGAATTCCTCTCCAACAAGGATGTCTCGGAAGAACGAATCCAGTGAGTGATAAAAAAGGCGGCACCCTATACGAAAATAGTGGGGAGTTTTCTGATGTTAGCGTATAGCCAATCTGGTCTTCATTAACTCGCAGGACAGCCAGAAGGCAAGCCAGGAGACACGCAAGCTCATTAGAAAACACGTCATGCAAGGGAAAAATCGGATCAAACCCCGAAGGAAGAGGCGTTTATCTCCTCGTACTCAGAGTGGTAATGCCAGCTTGATACTTTCAACTGCTGATAATGGTGCTGTGCCGCCGGTCATCTCTACGCATTTCGCCTCAAAATTTGCCGCTGTTCGGTTTGCCGACACTGTTGAGCCGGCCTTGATCGAGGATGTGTTACTTTGTAAGTGAGATTTCAAAAATATATCCAATGATAGCTAATCAAGCTTGATCATCAGTTTCATCAATAATGTGCAAAGTTATGTTTACAGTCGATCGTTGTATCGCACCCGCTACGCCTACGACATCCCAGGCGTGGTTCGAACCTTTGTTATTCGATGCAGCCTATCTTAATGCTGTTTGCTTCACTACACAGGCTTTCTTTGATGGGTTCTTTGGTAGATCTCGAAATACCCAGTCACGGTTGAAAGACCGTATACAATATGCGAAGACAGTTCGAATCCTTCAACAGAGGCTGGATACCGAAGAAGATTTGATACGTTTCTCAAGCTCAACAATTCGAACTGTATTGGCCTTATGGGGACATGCATATGCCACAGGCGATCATCGGTCTGCCGCTACTCATGCTCATGGTCTACTAAACCTCGTCAAGATAAGTGGCGTTCATACGTTGTTTGATGATATGACTTTGCTCATTGAGATATTACGGTGAGTTCATGATCACACTTTCCCAGCTCGATACTGACTATATATACATGGTAGCTGCGATCTGAGCTTGTCAATGGACAGTCTTTCAAAGCCTATGCTATTCGCATGCGATGAAGTGCCGTGGCCACTGGTACTAAATAAAATATCTGGGCATAATAAGACAAAAAATCTACCAAAGCTCGCATATGACCTCAATACCGACCAATGCCTCTGTTCTGAGTTCAATACGCTGTGGATTGCGGCTTCAGACTTCTGCTTGGGTATTAATGAGGCGTGTGAGGAGACCGGGAACAAAATTTCAAACGAAACATTCGTCCATGCAATGGGGTCTATAATGTATCGTCTCCTCCATACAAAATACCAGAAAGGGAGTTTGGAAGAGACATGTCGTCTCGGTCTTCTGGCTTTCTTGTCTCCTATATTCCTCCAGTGGACAAGATATGAGTTAGCGGATCCTCGGTTCACTTCATCCTACAGAAGTTCTCTCGAGCTCCTGCGCAGAAAGAATTCTGTCCAGCCACCAATTCTTCTCTGGCTTCTTGTAGTTGGTACATTATCCATGTCCCACGAACCAGAGAATTATGCGTGGATTCAGCCCCTACTATGTTCTCATATTAACTCATGCAACATTGTCAGTTGGGAAGACATGAAAAAGATGTTAAAGTCTTCTCTGTGGGTGGATAATCTATACGACGAACCTTGTGAATCACTACTCATGTCACTTCGAAAAACAAAAGATCTTCATCATTGAGTATCCTGTCGGACAATAATTCTCTGTCCCCAGTCGTAAGTGGATAACTGAAACCCTGCGACCCCGGAAGGGTATATCATAAAAAAGTTCAACTGAGATCCAAGAGTCGCCTACAATGACCCATCATACGATTTCTTCCTCAATCTAAACTTCAAACTGACAATTGGTAGCTAGAGCTCTAAAGTCTCTGCTAAACTGACTTTAAGTTCAACGGCAATGTTCTTTGTAACTGCATCTTAGACACATTTTTCTATTTATTGATGCTTCGAAAAGGGCAAGCTGAGACACTGACTCAGACTCCAAGGAAAGATTGTATGTTGGTCTTGGTGTCCTATCCTTTTAAATATTACAATTTTTCACAAAAAGACATTTTTCATCAGAGCATGGAATGGTATAACTCCTTTTTATTATTGGTGGAATATCATGAAGGTGCAGCAACCATCTGCCGTGGGACCCCTGGCACCTTGTCTTGTACAACCTACGAAAAAGACCAAAGAGAAGGGTATTATAGTAAATTTCAGAATTATCTACGGCTTCAAAGGCGTGAAGATGAAAAATCTCAGTAGACCTGTATGGAATATTTCTCAATTCTTAAAAATAATATTGAAGATCATGCCTAGCAGTCTGTATCAATGACGCTCCTTGTACTTGAGATCATATAAGGCTGAAGTCCACACCGAAAGTCTGTTTGAGCTGCTTGTCGAGACTACAGGCTATATTTCCACAATCAACCCTCTCTGGCCTTCCAAGGTTTGAATAGATAATCAGGACGATTTCCAAGAACGCTTTGTCATTCTGAAGATGTCTACATATTCCCTCACATCCATTAACTTCGGACAAAGACGATCTAGAATCTGAGACTGGTCGAACAAGAGAAGACTCGATTTCTCCCAGCTGAAAAATACTCTTATAATCAATTCTCTCCTCCGAGATGAATCCATGATGATCATAAATAACCTCCTACTTGCTCGTTTCCCCAGGTGGCACCTCACCCATGGGAAATAACCAGTAAACGACCGTACAGAACCACTTTGCGAACCTACTAATCATGCCTTTCATGAACGTGTGCCTCCCTCTCAAGAGGGAGGTTACTATAGACCTCCGATGTTCTATGATGGGTAAAATTCGGCGAGGAGACTTCTTCATTACCAAGAAACGTGCAGTCAATAGGCGGCCTGACCTATATCAAATAATTTCGATCATGGTTATCGGTAATCCGAGTTTATACGAGGATATGGCATTTCGGGTCGTCTCTCAATGGGGCTAAGAAGTCCTACATCAGGAACCCCAATGTTGAGGCAATACCAGATACGTGCACCCTGGATCATACACGCTTCCTCTCGATTAGCCAGAGTGAATCAAAACTCTCAACGAGGTATTTGATAGCCGAGGATTTTTAATTACATGTGCCTTTGGGTCCAATCTACCATTTTGGGGGCACTGAGCGTCAGTTGTGCTGTCCTCGGACTTCCGGCTGGCCAGCGAAACTCCGCGGAGTTTCAAGGATCACGAAGTATAAGGCGGGAGATTTTCTGCCTCCAAACATACCTTTCCATGAACACGAGCCTTTAATTTGAGACTACTCATCTCCGAAATCATCTCTACTCTACTTTAATCGGCTTTTGATCTCTTTCGTCATGGAATCGCGAGTCTTCAAAATCTCCCCAACCACGACTATCCACACTCAGATCACACTACCAGCGGTCAATGAGGATAACAAGCCACTGCTAGTATTCCTTCACTACTGGGGAGGATCTTCTGCGACATGGCATAGGCTAACAGCGCCCGAGTCTCCTACTTCTCTCAGCACCCACTACCCTACGATGGCCGTTGACCTTCGCGGATGGGGCAAGTCAACTGGCCCATTGCAAGACGAAGGGGCGGCATACTCTACGACAACCATGGCATCTGATATTGTACAGATTCTTCTGGATCTCGACACAAATAAGGGACCAGAAAGTCTTCTTCGTTATGGCTTTGTCCTTGTGGGTCACTCGATGGGTGCGAAAGTTGCGCTCGCTGCCCTCGCAGGCCTGCCGTCGTCGATGTTGAATTTCGTCAAAGGCCTCGCGTTAATTGCACCTTCGCCTCCAACGGCGCTTCAGCTACCGCCACATATGAAAGATCAGCAAAAGATCGCATATGATTCCGAAGAGTCTGTACGTTGGACCCTCCAGAACGTGCTATCGGATATCACCAAACTCGATGACACGGACATTTCGTCTATTGTTCGGGATAGCCTTAGTGGTAACTCTTGTGCAAAGAAAGCATGGCCTACGTATGGTATGGAGGAAGATATCTCGTCTGCTGTGCAGGTTGCTCTCAAGGCTTTGGTATCCTCCTGTGTTGAATTTCGAGTCGTTGTTATGGCAGGCGAGTTGGATATTGTTGAGCCAAAGAGCAAAGTGGAGAGTGGAACCGTTCAGTTCCTAGTGGACACTGGGATTCAACCGTTTTTTGATATTATTGGGGGCGCTAAGCATCTGATCCCTTTGGAGGCTGCAATTGCAGTCAAGGGAGCGATGAGCAAGTTTTAAATGTAGTTCACTTTTAACCAATTGCTCATGTCAATCGAAATAGACAGTGATCTATAAGTCATATCATTCTATTATTATGAATATTCACAGTTCTAGAATATCTCATGAATCTAATGCCAAAAGATCTGATAGTTTATCCAGGTAAGCATGAGGCCGGACGGGGCCATCCACAAAGTCCTCTTTCGAGCTAACACCAGTCAACACTCCAAGTGTACCCCCGAGCTTACCCTCCAAACCAAACCGAATGTCCGTGTTGGCACGGTCTCCAACCATGACCGCACGGCTACGGTCAAACTTGAACTTGCCCTCGATAGCATCCATCATCGCTTGGCTAGGCTTACCCAGCGCAACAGGCTCTTGGCCTCCAAGCATCATAATCAGGGGAGCACTCATAGAGCCCGCGCCAGGGAATAGTGCGCCGGAGTTGGGCAATGTTGAATCGATATTCGTGGCGAGGAATACAGCCCCACGTTTAATGTAGTGATAGGCCAGGGCCATCTTAAAGTAATTAATGTGGAAGTCGAGGCCAACGAGCACTACTCCGACTTCGGGGTCAAGCAAGGACTCGTCGCCTGCAGCGATCAATTTGTAGTCCCCAGGCTTGATGTCGCGGCGGTAGGCTGGGTCTGTGCCGCCGATGAAGGGGACATTCTCGGAGCCAAGCTCCTGTTCAATTCCGGTCTCGCCGATCACGAAGACTTTGCGCTTATTTTCGGGGAGTTTGAGGATGCGCGAAATGTAGATTGAGGCGCTATACGAAGATGAGAAGATTTCTTCCTGTAAAGACATTAGGACAAATATGGCCGAAATTCAACACAAACGCGTAGACTGACAGTTGTACTAGGAATTTCCAGGCCCTCGAGCTTCTTGCGATAGTCTGCGCGGGACTTGGTGCTGTTGTTGGTCACGAAGACAACTTGCTTTCCTAGATCGAGAGTCAATATTGCGCAGGAAGCCCAGAGAGCCAATCTTTGACTGACCGTTCTTCCGTAATAATTCCAAAGTTTCAACTGTGCCAGGGAAGCAATGATCACCAGACCAGAGCACACCTAGATCGCCACTTGTATGTTAGTCCTTGTTGGTATGTACCGAGACGTTGCGGAATGCGCGGGGTCGAGGGGAGGGCGGGGAGAAGGCCGAGATGGAGGAAAGGAGCGAGAGAAATACCGTCGCAGTCGAATAGGAATACCTAGAAGTATTTCGAGTCAGTCAATTGGCTTGGAGGGGGTAGTTTGAGTGCGAAAGGATGCCTACGTCGAATTTATCCAGGAATTCGCGGATGCCGCTCTTGTCGCCGGACAAGTAGCGGGGGGAATTGACAGACACCGAGGAAGCCATGGCTGCAGAGGAACAGAAGTACCGTGCGACGGGAGTGCGAGGAAAGAGACGAGACGAGATGCGAGAGAGTCTGGGAAGAATCATGGCTCCTGTACAACCCGATTCCCCAAACGGACTCGCGGTGACTCGCCGATCGCGTGGGGCAACGCGGGGCGCCAATCATGGCGCTTTCTAGACATGGCATAAAACAAAGCACAAGACGAGCTTGTGTTGGGGTGGGAACGACTTTTGTGGTAAGGTACCGAAACTCACTGTATTGTGTACAAGTCTGCTCTTCAATCTTGGTTACACTTGTTTCTTGTACTAGTAGCTGCCTTACATAAGGAATAACATAAACTTTGTGCGGTATGCTCGCGAGTATGCGTAATGGACCGCCCACCGTACTCCCGACGGCTTGAACAGACGAAACAACAGTATATCAAAAATAAAGTTAAATGAATAATTATACGAGTATATCCATAGATACATTGACACCTGTCACATACCAAGTCATATGTATTGAACATACGCAGGGACGGAGTACGTGGAAAAGTACCTTCGAAGGGTAATGAAAATAGATATAATAAAATGAAGATTTTGCTTGATGTAGAGCATAGCTTGGCTATAGCAGTGATCAGATCAAGACCAGATCAAAATGGCTCAATTGCGTTCGACGCTGCTGTTAGGGCAATCCGAAAGAGGTCCCTCAGATAGTCCAAATCCTCAACTCCAATACTAATTCGAACCATATGCTCTACAACTCCAAATTTTGCCGCCCACTCTAGCTCAGAATAGTGCGCTAGAAGAGTATATGCACAGCAAAGAGTAAAGTTAGTTCCCAAACTAGGACCTTTCGCCACGAGCAGGGCGTCGTGGAAGGCTATTGCTGCCGATGGCTGCAGAAAACGAATTGAGAGAAGGAATCCATATCCTCTTTGTGGCTTCTTGAATTGGTCATAAATATGCTGCGAAGCGTTTTTTTGGGGATAGAATGCTTCAGCCACAGTTGGATGACCTCTGAGCATTTGAGCCAGATGTCCAGCATTGTGGCTTGCTTTGACGACCCGACTCTCGAAATTAATGCTGTTCTGTTCCATCACTAGGACATCTAGAGGGAAGCAGGTATCCTCGAAATAATGCCCGATTCTCTTGCATAACCGCTGATAAAACTTGGATCGAGGGTTCAGCACTAAACTTCCACCCATCACATTGCAGGCCCCGCTGAACATTTTTGTCAAACTGGTACATATGATGTCGCATATTGATAAGATGCTGACATTCACAGATGTCGCTACTGTATCATCGATAATGAACAGAAAGTTGTACTTCTCAGCCAGGGCATGAAGGCGTGTAAGATCAGGAGAGTTGAGAAGAGGATTCCCAGGGAATTCGGTGTACAATGCATCGATATGTAAGCCACTGTCCAGTTCTCTTTCCAATTGATCAAGATCCGAGGGACTAGCATGGCCGTAAAGGATATAATCAAAACCGTGGACTTTGCTCAGAACTTTGAATGTATCAACGTAGAGAAAGCTAAAGTCACTCGCAAGATTAGTGAGGAGGTTCTGAGAGGTATTATCCTGTATCCAGCCAGCATGATCGGCTTACCCAAATATCGCAACCCTCTGATCTGAATGGCTGGTACTTTTCCCCCCGAGTATGGCCGCTGCTGAATGGTAGATAGCAGACATTCCAGAGGGGTATAGATACACATCTTCTAGGCCAACTTGATGTGACTTTGTGCATACAAGATCTGATATGCGTTGGCGAAGGGTGAAATTTGCTTCTTCCGCCTCTTCCAGTGGTAGAATTGCTGGAATACTCTTTTTCCTCTGCATCCTAAGAAAGGGAGCATTTTCTAGCCAAAAGGTGGCGCATCGAGTGGAGATCCCAAGTCCAGCATGTTGCCAAAAGGACTTGGCTTTGGGCATCAAATTTTCCTCAAAGGCTATCATGTACAATGTCTCTTGGTCCAAGCCGAGATAAGTTGGACTGAAGTCCTTCACTACTTTGCATTCCCCCGCAAAGCTGAATTCGAGAATCACAGTGTCTTGAAATGCGAAGGTCAAATACTCTTGACAGGCTTTGGCCATCCATTTCCTTGGGAAGATTAGCGAGGTTTGATCAGGATTTGAAATTAGAGCCGTCAGTTTAGGATGTGAAGAATCGGTCGTTTGTCTTCGAGAGGCCCATCCCAAAAGCTTGTTTGACAGCTCCCGCACAATGCGGGGGATGAAGAACCGGGGATAGCCTGTCTTCATTTGGTCCAGAAACCGAGGTTCTTTTTTTGCCCATTTTAACGTGTTGTCCCATGTCCGGAGAGAGACACTCACTGCCTGGATTATGTTAGAACTATCTACCAGGGACTGCGACCCAGCTTTAACTTTACATGCTCATCTTCAGGGGGCAGTGCACCACCTGCTTCAGGAATATTGTTTTGTATCATTGTCACCGTTGACATAGTGGAGAAGTCCCTCTCATGGAGGAAGCTGGAAAGATAATTTGCCAAAGGGTAAAGGCGATGCGCAATTACACTTCGCCGACTGGAGATCGAGGGAGATCATAGATTCGTCTAAAAAGTGACATAACTTTCAAGTTTTCCTTGTGGAGAAGGCTCGCTTGTCATTTACAGTTACACTGTGTTCAATATTGGGCCGATTATGGGCAGTTGTGTTCCAGTGCGCCATATTGCTTTTCTGATTTCCATACCATACGCCTTTACGACCCGCCGGGACCCATCAACTTGCATGAAAATTACGCCGATAGTACGGACGATCTCATTTGTGTTCATTCAAATCTTTCATGCTCCACGCATTTACTACGTCAGCCATCTGCTGTGTTACACTGCCCGGTGGATCTCGCGCTGAGGTTTCACTGATATCTCATAGATACAGATGTGGGCAAGCTGAATGCGAATCTCAGACGCTCGAGGGCGTAAAAAAATGCGCATTTCCCGCCATACCTTATGTTAGTAAAATCAACTCATTCCGGACGCCGTGCAGTCTCCTCTGTAACAGGTCTTTCCTCGGGGCATTTGCCTTTATAACCCGATAGTTTGTTGTTCTTCATGAATGAGCCTGAGATGAAACTAAATGCTGCAAATCCGAGGGCCAATAGAAATGTACGATGGAGAGCAGACATATAGCTGAGCTTCAGATAATAGCATTCGTCTTCACCCTGTGAAATGCATTTTGTTGCTTCTTGCAAACTATTCCCTTCGAGACCAATGCGGAACAAAAGGCTGGCAGCTGACAATCCAATGGTTGCACCGCTGGATCGGAAAGCATACATCACAGATGTCGCCGTTGCATGGTCTTCATGCTCGACTGAGCTGAGCACACCCACAAGCAGGACTGTTTGTCGACCGCCAAAGCCCAGTCCATTGAGAAACAGAAATGCTTCGGTCAGAGATAGTCTAGTTTTGAGCGTGCTGACAGCAAAACCGGCGCTACCTAAAGTCATTAAAGCAGGGGCGATGATGTTTATCGCACCATATCCTCCCGTGACTCGAGTGTAAGTTCCTGCAGCGAATGGGCCCAGCCCACCTCCGACTGACTCAGGAATCAGCTGAAGCCCAGTTTTGCTCGTGCTGGCACCCTTTAATTGCAAATAAATCGGCACGTAAAACATCAAGGTATAAAACATCATGGAGCCAAAGAAAGCCGCCAGATACGCTGCTATCAGAGTCCGATTACGGAGCAACTTCAGAGGTATGATGGGCTCTTTTGCATACCGATATTCAATCACAATAAATAGTGCAAGAAAACCTGCCGCAAAAGGAAGCGCAAGGACTGGCAGAAGCCAAGAGTTAGTTGACTTCTTGCGTTCGTCGCTGAGACCGACCAGCAGCAGTACAAGGGCAGTCACAAGAGTGAATGCTCCCCCGAAGTCGACTCGTGCCAGTTTCTCCCTGATACTTTGGCTCGTGGATGTTTTTTTCGGAACAAAAGCCATTGTCCCGATGCCGATAATGATTGAGGAAGGGACCAAGATGGCGAAGGCCCAACGCCAACCCCAAGAATCGTTAAGGGCACCCCCGACCACGCCTCCTAGACCAGACCCTGTCACGTAAAGGACCATCCCCATACCTTGCCATAGCCCACGGCTACGCAATGGAATATGATCGGAGGAAATAAACGTGCAAATGGCATTGCATGCGCCGCCGCCAACACCAGACAAGACTCTCCCGAAGATCATCACAGGTAGAGATCCAGCCAGGCTGCAGATGAGATTGCCTGCAGCAAATAGGATACAGGCGATTAAGAAACTTGCACCGCGCCCAATGATGTCACTTAACTTCCCACATAATGGCTGTGTTGCAGTCAAAGCGATCAAATAGGCAGATCCCAGCCATGAAATGGTGGCGATGGACTTGAACTCGGTGGCGATGGTCGAAGACAATGTGGAAGTGATTGTGCTGTCTGTAATACGTCAGCCACGAATCTCCAAATGTGAAAAAACTGCAAGGTATACCTAGGGCGGCAAGAAACGATCCAAGCCATGAAAAACCAATACCGATGATGATTCCCCACCGGTATTTTTGTCGATCTCGATCTCCAAGGAGAGCTGTCGACTCTTGTGCGGCCTGGCTTTCATTGGGCGACATGTTCCCTGGAATCGGGGCTGGGAGGAAGGTCAAGCTTGCAGAACGCTCCCATGCACTTTGAGGATCTGGCAGATTTATAAACGCGATCGACCCAGGGTCCCAAGAGATCCCAAATATGAGGTTCAAGTCCGATCCTTGACGGCACGAACCAGATCAGCGCTAGATCGACACACCGAACCCCCTTTCAGAGCTGACGACGTGATAAAAGACAGCTAGGCATGCAGATGCTCTCGCGTAAGGTGGCTCGGTATCCAATCATATTATGGATGATCAGTAGCAGCCAGTAAGGTGGGGTGGATTCAACAGGTCATCCCGATTCCACGAGCAGAAGGCTTGCTCCACGAATAACCTGCTTCAGCCGCCCCCGCTGTATCCCGCAGAATACATTTTGTTGTGCAACTTACGGAGTACGGTCTGCTTCAATTAGCAATGATACTATTGGGTAGGTACTAAGGAATCTTATACCAAAATGACATCTCGAGCATTAAACAACCACTGATTCCTGTTCGTGTGTGCACAGCCTATTCAACAATTTCCATCTAGCCCGACTCGCTCGCATGGCGCTGCTTGGGGACTAACAAGACACCTTATGAATGAAAAGTCGGAGTCATTGGGTGACCAACCACTGAGACAGATTTACTTGTTCCCAGGGTGATTCTCTAAAGCCACATGGTAGATTATGCGGACGGTAAGTATGGGTTATTGTAAGATCTCATGATGTTCGGAGGAACTTCAAATAATCACGAGGGGTGATCACATTAGTTGGATATGGTATAGGACCAGTATTAACTCAGTCTTCTACTGAAACACAGTTATCATGTTATTTATAAACATGTCCAAATATAGGTATTTCCTAGAAAATCGCTGTTTTGAATCCCAGAATCTTGTGAGCTGGGTCAAGAGAGTACTAAAGAGACATAAGTGCCAAAAGTACTGATTGATGAAGGTATTGAATTTTCGCGGAGAAAGGGAAATAAACAACGATATCTTCTGAACATCAAGCTACGATAGACCGGGATATGCCAGTTCCAAACGCTCGGTTCTTACAAAGGGATTGTTAATGGAGCTGCAGTGCCACCTCGCCGATTCCAATTGAACAGCCCCATTAGATTCTCACTGACGCAAGTTCCAGCCAATAACATGGATCCATTGCCTCGTCTACATCACTATCATGCAAGGATATTGGCATGCATATAACTCATCACATCAACATGTTTGGCCACTTACCTGTGTTATTGGGGCTTGCTTTGCATAAGAGAACGTTGGTACATAATCTTAGCGGGCTTTGGGAAAAGGCTCCACTGTCTATGAGAACCTAGTCCTTTCTAACCGAAGGAATCTGATCAACTGACAGAATCCTCGAAGATCAGAAATTGGTTGATCGATATCGCATCTATTTCTTGATTAGGCAACTCAGACCCAGCATGAGGTTTGTTATCGCGGATCTTTGCCACTAGTGCGCCTCTAGTTCGACTAATCAAGATCTGGAAGCACCTTTTCTTCACGATTTAAAGTTGCATACTGCTAAGAAAGTGTGGTGGATGACCAATTAGCTGTCTTGAATCAATCTGTGCCGACTTTTCATCTTTGATCGAAGATGTATCCAATGATTCCATAGCTTGGGGTCTGGACTTACAACGCCACTCATATTGGCATACTGTAGTGGACTCCTACGCCATCATCCCCCTCGCTTAGATGGTCCGCCCCATCTGGTGGCCTGGTGTGGGGGTTCCCACACCAGGCAAATGCAGAACGAAGGTACCTGTGTCCGGCTTTGGCTTGCCTCGAAAGTCAACGATTCATCAACCCGATGCCTCCCACGTCTTCAACCTCCAACATTTCTGAGTACTCAATTTTAGCAAAATTAACCAAGATTTACGATGGGTAGTATGGCTGAGAGCCGAAAGTTCGATATCAGCCAGCAGTGGCCCACGCCTCACCTGAACCAGACTCTGAAGAGCTGGACTCGGCTGCAGAAGCATCTCAAAAGCCATTCTCTGGCTATCGACGGTCAACTTCTCGATGTTGCATCTGTTGTTGCAGTTTCCAGGTATGGACCATGGCTCTCATTCTTCCAAGAGCGCCTGTTGATAAGTTAACTAGGCATGGTGTCAAGGTTGCTCTGGCAGACACTGCAGACATCTCGGAGCAAGTAGACGCAAGTGTTGATGTGTTAACCGATTATCTTTCAAAGGGCTACTATCTATACGGTGAGTCATTAAAAACTATGGTATTGGGATTTGTGGCTGATAATTTGGAATTCAGGTGTCAATACTGGGTTTGGGGGAAGTGCCGATGCTCGTACAAAAGATTTGTACGGCCTCCAGCGTGCCCTGATGCAACACACCCAGAGTGCCATTTTGACAAAGAGAGACAAGACTCTGTCAAGTGATGAGTATCTTGAATCCCACAGCATGCCTAGCGCATGGGCACGGGCAATGATTCTCATCCGCTGCAATTCCAACATTCGCGGACACTCTGCTATAAAGTACAATGTTGTTAACACCATGCTTCAACTGCTGAAGCATGATATTGTACCCATCGTTCCTCTCCGTGGTTCAATTTCTGCATCTGGTGATCTGATGCCTTTATCCTACTTGGCTGGGACCATCCAAGGCTCACCAGATATCTTTGTCCGCGTGGGTGGATATCAAGGCACGCCATCTATTACCACAGCGGAAGAAGCTCTAAAACATGCTTGCATTGAACCAATTACCTTGAGACCCAAAGAGGGATTATCTTTGATTAATGGAACAGCTGCTGCAACAGCTGTGGCTTCTTTGGGGTGTTATGAAGCAAACCAGCTTGCTGTGCTATCCCAGTTACTGACGGCTCTTTCGTCAGAGACTTTATACGCAAATAACGAATGGGCGCATCCATTCATCGCTTCGGTGCGCCCACATCAAGGGCAAATTGAGGCTGCACAAAATATACGAACGTTCATCCGGGGTTCTAAGCTGTCATACGGTCTTGAGGAAGCAAAAGATCGGTTTTCCTCTGGACTTGCTCAGGAGAGATATCCGTTGCGAAGCTCGCCCCAATGGCTTGCTCCCCATCTTGAGGACCTAATCACTGCCGAGAAACAGCTTCAGACCGAACTCAACTCGACATCCGATAACCCCGTTGTCAATGTTGCTGACAATGACATCCACTGCGGAGCAAACTTTCAAGCGGCTTCTGTCACTTCTGCGACAGAAAAGATTCGCCTTTCCCTACAGTCGATTGGCAAAATGCTCTTCAGTCAAACCACTGAGATGATCAACCACTCTTTGAACAATGGGTTGCCTCCCAACTTGGCCGCTGATGACCCTAGCCTTTCGTTTTGCCTCAAGGGCATCGATGTCAATACAGCCGCATATATGTCCGAACTTGCCTTCCTCGCAAACCCAGTCAGTAACCATGTCCAGTCAGCGGAAATGCACAACCAAGCCATCAACTCTCTGGGGCTCCTGTCTGCTCGTCAGACTTTATCCGCTGTTGAAGTGCTGTCCATGATCTCAGCCAACTGCCTCTACACTGGTTGCCAAGGGGCAGACCTTCGCACTCTCCACCGCACATTTATAAGTGATCTAGAGCTATCTACCCATAAGTTTATACAAGACTCTGTCTTCGGAGGTAGCAAGTCTATGGTCGAACAAAACGCCTTTTTCAGCTCTTTCTGGAAAACCTTTGAAGGGTTATGGTATGAAAACGCCGCGTACGATAGTTATGATCGTGCTGAAAGAGCAGCAAAGTCGCTTTCTCTAGCTATAATAGCACATACAGACCTTGTCCCCAGTACCATGTCGATCGAGCAAATTGCGGCTCTTTCCCGCGATCTTGCAAGTATGGTTTACAACTCCTATATCGCTCATCGGGATGCATTCTTCCAAGAACCCACAACAACGAAATATCTCGGGGAAGGAACAAAGGCTATTTACTTGTATGTCCGTCAGACATTGGGTGTTCCGCTACATCGTGGCTTGGTTGAGCATCCAAATTTCGGGGACGGAGACGGTAACACCATCGGCGGTCGGCCTAAGAAGACCATTGGATCGTGGGTGTCGATTATTTATGAGTCTATTCGGGATGGATCACTCTATGAGGAAATGTTCAAATTTTTACAGAATAAAAATGGGCATTTCGAGGGAGAACTCGCCTGAAAGCCTTCAGGGAAAACGGGCTTATCGGCGGGTTCGGGGTTATCGGTGGTACGGTCTATAGGGAACGCAATGTTCTGCGCTTATTCTAGTCCTTATACTTAAAGCTGTAGCCTACCGTCCCTGGAGTTTTCCCCCTATATGAATCAGCTTATCTCGACGTCAATTTTATTCGACATCTTATCTGATCTTTTGCGAAACATTGAATTTACCTCGTATTTGTGTCATGATGGCAAACCTGAGAGTTCTCATCTGCGGCGCAGGGATCGCAGGCAATTCACTTGCATTCTGGCTCTCCAAGCTTGGTCATGAAGTCACTGTGTTAGAGCGATTCCCAGGCCTCCGATCTTCGGGACTACAAGTTGATCTTCGCGGGCCGGGCATCGAAGTCCTTCGACGAATGGGAGTTGAAGATACTTTCAGGGCTCTCTCGATACCAGAACAAGGACTCCAGATGGTTGATAGTAAAGGTCGAAGCTGGGGAACCATGTCCGCTAATAAATCTGGAAAAGGCATACAAAGCTTCACATCTGACTTTGAAATCATGCGAGGGGATCTATGTAAGATGCTCTATGAGATGACTAAAGACGACGTGGATTATCGATTCGGCATACATACGACAGAAGTTCACCATGACAATGAGCGCTCCAATGTCTATCTCTCAGATGGCTCCTCGGGGGTCTTCGATATTGTTGTTGGGGCGGATGGCGCTGGATCTCGCACGCGGGACATGATCCTTGATGTAGATTCCAAAGACCCATTTCAGCCTTTAGGAGTTCATGCTGGGTACTTTACCATTCCCCGGGAAATCAAAGATGGGGAGAGCTACTTAGCAACAGCTTTCATAACAACGGGAAACCGTGGTATCATGACCCGTCGAGGGGACGATGAGCGATATCAGGCGTACATGTTTTGCCCATCTAAGGCATCCGAGAATTTCGCGAAAACTTCCAATCGTGATCTAGAAGAAGAGAGAGTCGGTCTTGCAGAAGCTTTCCGTGGCGGAGGTTGGAAAACAGAAGAGATTCTCGAAGGTCTAGCGAATGCCAAAGACTTTTATTGTGAACGAATGGGGCTTGTTGCAATGGACTATTGGTCCCGGGGCCGAATTGTGCTTGTAGGAGATGCTGCATGGTGCCCAACTGCCATGACCGGCATGGGCACAACTTGTGGCATGGTGGGCAGCTATGTCCTAGCTGGTGAGATTGACAAGCACTTCACAAACGACGCATACAAAGCCTTGGACAAACCTATGTCTGCGAGCGGTATTGAGTTTGCTTTTCGGGAATATGAAAACAAGATGCGTCCTTGGATAAAGACAGTGCAACATGGAATTGCCGATAGTGGTGAGAATTACATGGACAAATTTCCATCATCCTCTATCGGAATTTCGATGAGTTACCTTGCATTTGGGCTGGTATCACTTTTCAGACTTAACACCCTTGCTAAGTATATGCTGCGCGAAGATACCAAGGGCTGGAAACTTCCAGAGTATCCTCGTTTGGATATCAGCCGGAATTAATGTGCTGACAAGTCATCGTCATCTTCTCTTCGCTCAGAATCTTGTACACTAGATAGCCAATGAATATTATCAAGAGGTATTGAAAGTAAATTTACATAACAAGGAACAGAAGAGAGAAGTCTGAACACTCGCCATATTTCTGCCACATATCAAGTCATACAAATTCGAACATACACAATGGAAGGGACGTTCAAATACAAAGAGGATTTACTGCCCTTGCACAAAGGGTTACTGATATTAGCATCAATGGATATAAGCCACTGGGTGGCCTGTTTAAGAAACGCCAATATTATGAGGTACAAGTGCGTGGATTGACAAGTACAGGTCAAGAATATGGTGATGCATTCGGCATCTCGATCGAATCTCTTGTGGCCACCGGAAGGATTCAATTCGCACTGGGGACTGCTTGCGCGGTATAAAGTCTTCCGCTGCATGCTCGCACTCTGGGTCTCGTATATTCCATCGAAGAAGAGTTCTGAGGATGCTATGAATAACTTTCCCCTTGAAGAAGCAGTAGCGCGTAAGTCACAAACGCAAGGGTATCGTAACCATCCTCATTCGTGAATGTTAACATTGCCATAGATACAGAACGCCTTGTACTTTTGCGAAATGCAAGCCTTTAACGCCATTGAATACGATCAATAAATATTTAATAATCCAGTCCCTTAGCAATTCATGAAGTACCGCTCAGTATTCCAGCAATGCGAAGGACAAGGTCGAGCACAGATAGGTGCTCATCAGCCCCATCTACAAGACGCTTGTCCATCTCAGAAAAGACCATGACAATCTTGTTTTTCTGTAGGTCGGGGATGGCCTCGTTGAAGATGACTCTCCGGTATAACTATAAGTTGTCAGGACTCCATCATACGAATGGGCTATACTGTTTCATAACACATACCTGGCTGATCACTTGAGTTGCACTCCATCCATCAGCAACAAGGTCAGTCACGACCTTTGAAACTGCTCCATATGGAGACGTCGTACCCTTCGGCTGCATAGCCTGCACCAAATTATCCAAAATAGATTCCGGGACAACACCAGCAATCTCCTCAATCGTTCGCACTGTGATGACTCCTGAGCTGGAGCTTCCTGCATCAGCCATTTCTTCGTCTCCGTCGCTGCTTTTCTCGCCCGCAGGTGCCGCGGTACCAACCAACCGCGCTGCACTCTGCAAATAAGTAATGGCTCGACGCAAATCACCCTCCGCAACCCGAATAAGAGTATCCACAACTCCGTCCTCTAGCTTCAAGTTCTCTGCATTTGCAATATCCTCTAGTCGCACACCCGCAGCAGCATTGTCCAGTGACTTGAATCGGAACTTGCTGCAACGACTAGCCAATGGCTCAATAATACGGGTCACGTAGTTGCAGACCAGACAGAAACGCGTAATACGACTGTACTGCTCCATTGTGCGGCGGAGCGCTGACTGGGCATCTTGCGTCATGCTGTCCGCCTCGTCCAGAATGATGATTTTGAAAGGTGGGCAGGGATATTGGGCGCGGTATTCAGCATCCAGACCTGTGGGCTGAGATAATTGGGCACGAGCGAAGTTCTTGACTTTGTCACGGACGATACCGATGCCACGCTAGTCGGAGGCGTTCAGTTCGAGAATGCGGGAGCGGTACAGAGCTGGTCCAAAGAGGGATTTGGCGAGTGCGAGGATCGTGGATGTTTTTCCCGTTCCTGGAGGCCCGTAGAAGAGCATGTGAGGAAGCTAGATAGGTCAGTAAAGGTCACGGGCGTTTCGGCTGGTGTTCGCAATTGCGTACATTGGAAGCTTGTAAAGTGCGCTGGAGAACTCTAGTAGTATGATCTTGCGCAGCTACATCATCTAGAGTCTTTGGTCGGCTTTTTTAACCCAGTTAGTGATAAATTATACGGATTGGACATAGAATCAAGCTCACTATTTCTCAACCCATGGAGCCTGGCGGTTTTGTTCCTTGCTGTCGGAAGCCTTAGGCTTTGAGCTGCTTGATGCAGCGGCCGCAGCCGCTCTGGCCTTGTTGTTGAAGAATGTGGAAGCCATTGTGATTGGAAGGCCTGTTGCAATGGAGGAGATTCTTCCAGCAGTGGGTGAACTGGAAGGCGGGACTGGCGCGGTGAGACGCGTCTCCGCGTGTCCACGTGATTGAGGCTGTTTAATTAGTTGCGCCTGCCAGCTACTTCGATATTCCAATAATTCCATTACCCATGTGATCAGAAGGACTACAGTCCTCGAGACTATACTTTCTGAAACATATATGACAGTTGACACCATGCTTCTACAAATACTCGCTTTAGGAAGCGTAAGCGACATGGCTTTCATTATATTTTGTTATCCTATAGTTCATCACGCACTGGCTCCTCATACATCCGCTTCTTAGAGTTTCGAGGCAGCTCGTCTTGTCGTTGCTTTTCCTCTGGAGAAATGTCATCGATGTCGTGGTGTCCTTGCTTTTCATTTTGCTCAACCATTTGCCCGATTTTATCAATAAGTCGGTCTTGTTCATCTTCTGAGGGCTCTTCTTGTTCTGTGCCCTTATGTACACTTCCGCTGGTGACTGCTGTTGCAGCTTGCTGGATCGTCGCAGAGATGTCGCCGACAATTGGACTATCCGACGGCTGAACAGATTTTGAAGCACTGGATAGACCAAGCACGCTGAGGACAGCAAACATAGCCCGCAAAATAAGCTGGAGTGGGAGCCAAACTAGCCACCAAAGAGGCCCGTACAAAATCCGACGAAATACTAGCCATGCAATAGTCCCGAGTAGTATGTAGAAGGCCGTCTCCAGGTACCATGTATCGGATTTTTGGGAGCGAAGAAGAGAGCTGGCCAGACTGCGGGATGAGGCGAGGAGGGTATCAAGGCTGCTATAGGATTCGGAAAGTGAGGAGATTGCGGCGGTCGATTGTTCTTGAATTCCAGTCAATGGATTGGACAGTATAATGACACGGAAGCTTTCTTACCAAGAGTTTCTTGAGCAAACTGACTGCGTGACAACTCAGCCTGCATTAAATGGTGGGTTCGTCGCAGAGCCGCGGTGACGTCGCTAGAGGCATTCAGCACCAGGTCATTCTGTGTCAGCTTCTCAGCTGGTTTCTGGCGTTCAGAAGGTTGAGATCGAGTTAAGAGGAGCTCTCGTTCCTTTCGCTTCGCAAGCTCTGTCTGGCGCTTGGCTTGTAATTGAGCATTTCGGAATTCGCTTCGAGTCCTGGTTGTGTCAGCATTGTACGCAGATATCATCCAAAGTATAGTAGCCTACTTTTTGAGATCGTCTGCTAAACGCCCGGCAAGCGCAATCACTCGCTCTTTTTCGTTTTCCTTTTCACCTGTAGCAATTGAAATCTTCCGCTTGCCGTCTGAAATCGGCCCAAGGGACTCAACATCTATTCGCAGAAGCTCCAGTTCCTCCTCGGCATCTTTCAGGCCCGAGTGAATCTCTGACCCGAGTTCTACTCGAACTTCATCTCCTTTGTCTGCATTGGGTGTAAAGCTTCGGAGTTGATCTATCAGAAGTTGAATCTTGCTCAGCGATATTGAGAGCTCTTTCAACTGAGCCTGGAGAACGGTCGGAGTGGACATGCTGGAGGACCGCGGGGACGGTTACGGTTGTATAGCCTCTGCGTCGAAGGTCAAAGGCCTGCCGGGGGATTTTATCGTTCGTAACCAAGCACTCTCAATTGCACAGGGAAGCAGTGCTCGGCTCCACCTAATTAGAACGAAGGTCAAGTTGTCGCCTGTAGCTGTCGCGTGGCAGTTGTATCGCTAGCCATGCATGCTAACAGTCAATGCCGCATATGCAAACACTGCAAACAAATCGGACTCGTCCCAGCCTGCACCACTTATCGTAAATTCACCCAAACCACTACCAATTCCCAAACCCTATTTAGCACAAGGCTTGTATCTTTTCCAGACTTGGTTCAAGCTCCTGTGAAATACTCCGATTACAAATAGCTCGTCAATTTCTTTCGCTGGGCAAGCCAAACACCCGAAGAAAAAACTTCCGCGACGCCGAGAATCACCACCAGGCCAGGTATGAACTTCAACACTCCTAATGCGCCAAAATACCTAAATGATCAAAGCCTTATATCTCACAATCCACCAAAACAGTCTCATTCGCACTTTACGATACCTGCGGGACCTCGCCAGTCTCCTTAACTGCCATCATGACGATCCCTATCAGCACGATTACGACCTTCCGCGCAACCTTCAACCCATTCTCCCACGCAGCTCGGCCTTGTCGAGTCTTCCTTTCGCTGCTGCGCACACCCAGCACCACTGGTACTACTGCCCCAATCGATATCAAAGTGACTCAACTTCCACGCGCATCCACACAACCACCCGTCATGACCGTCGGATTCAAGGGTGGAAAGGAGCTGACGTTGGAGGTTGGGAAGCGCGGGTTAAAAATCGGTGATGTGGTTGAGGAAGTTTCGCGCATTGGACGGGGGCTGGAACGTGAGGCTAGCTTGAAGGCTTAGGGTCTGCTTTGCGGCTCTTTTCTTGTATTATATCATTTATGTTCGTCAAGGTTGGGACTCATATTTAATGGCGCCGCAGAGGAAGACTTGACTTCTTTAGAAAGCGGGTTACAAGCCAAGTATCATAGCACAATTGCATCTTCTTCAATGAGAACATGTTTCCATAATGACTTTTCTTTCGTTAAGCTACCTAGATAACATCTAGATCCAAGCCAGTCATACTACAAGGTAAGGTGACAAAAGAAAATCATCAGAGAATGCGTTAATGCATTCCAATATACGCGTCGCTAAGTAAGGACGAATACTTTATTTCATTTTTGATATTTTCAGGCAAGCAAGCATCAAGCTTAGACAGCAGCGCCAGAGATGAAGAACCACTTGTCAATGCTGCC
>KZ119226.1:0-20861 GCA_002153405.1 Mycosphaerella populi pn0402
CGTTTAATTCGATCTACTACTGGTGGGTTGAAATGCTCACCCCTGAAGCAGCGGCGCTTAGCGGCTATCTGATGCTTATCATGCTTGAGCAAGTAACTACGGCCTGTATCTTCCCATCGACTTGGCTGTTTCCTTGATATAGGGAAGTACGTTCGCAGTCAGTTCGGATTTTTTAAAATATCTTAAACACCACCGCGCCCCCTGAGTTGCCACCATAAATTCAAGACAAAGGATAGTTTCTTGCTCAAGCCCCTCGTGTCCAAGTTAATGTGGTTGGTGGCTCGCCAGCTGTTAACCTTTGGGGGCTGCATGCATATGCAGTCCAACATGGCGGGGCGTAGTCCGAGTTCCGATCGGTCGTAATTAGTGTTTAGAATATCCTGGCATGTATTACAAGTGCCTCGTAAGCCGGCTATACACGTAATTCGTATCCAAAACACCGTATTACAGATTTCTCACTGCTGGGACGAGTAGCGGTAAGAAACATACCCCACACACATCGAGTTTTATGTATACACAATGTTCATTTATACCAGCCTGGAAGTCGTGTGAAAGTTCCTTCCAGATCAAAGGCGGGGCAGGCAAGCTTCACCTCTTGATCGCGACAAAGATGGGAGATCAAGTTGAATTTGACCCCTGCTCGCTCAGTCAGTTACGGTTGTCGCAAGACGTCCCAAAAAAGCGGTTTGACACGTCAAAGTTGCCACCCTTGTTTGATCAAATCAAGAAAGAATTTCCCAGCTCTATCAGTCCTCATGGCTGGTACATTCTTGCAGTAAAGAGCTCTGGTCGATGACTTATTGTTGTATATTCCGTACTCACGTCTACATTAGGCATCTGCGTTGATCACCGTGTCTAACCCGGCTAATATCAATTTCCTTTACGAATACCTCATCTCTCAACCAGAATGGTCCAGCCATGAGCAACGCAGAATTTTAAGTCGCCGACTGCGGGAGCAGATGTTAAAGCAATGGACCGTGATTGGCATTCCCAAAGTAATCACAGCTGTTCGGGCGCTGGCAACTGTTGAAGCACCCGAAGACGCCGACGATTCATTCAGCAAGTAAGTGTATCCATTATCACCACAGGTGATCCAAAATACTTGCTGACTCCACTAGGGAGGGGGAATCCTTGTCGCAAGAAACAAGAGATCGTGGCAGAGAGCTGTGCCATGCGATTTACGGCGAAGATCGATTCCAGGATATCATGGCCAGTTGGGGTAGTATGAGGAAGGACATCACCTGGACCGCTGATAACATCATCTATGGCATGTTCTTGTCGGATGAACGCGTATTGAACCGGCAAGAAACGACGATTATGTCTTATTCGTGCATGGCGTGCATGGGGCTATTAGGAACATCTCGCCGACATTTAGTTGGCCTGCGCAATAACGGAGCGGACGACGGAGAATGCAACGCGGTGATATCATGCACCAAGATCATCGCTGACTGGGGAGGTGTGGAGACCGATAGTTGGATTACTGTGGATGATTTGACGGTCGAGCCCAAAGGAAAGGAGATGCATGACCAAATCAAGACCGGCCAGATCTAGCAAACAATCGATGATTTGTTCCAAGTACATGTATCGCTCAACTCCCTGCAGGGTTTTCGACGTTCCTCTTCCCAGGAGAACCATAACCATGCATATACTTCATACACGTGGGTGAAATACAGTCGATCACACCGCTTCAGCATTTCCTGGAGTCCCGCCCATGCCACGTGTAACTTGGGCATTCTTATATTCTTAAACCGAAAATCCCGAATTATAGTGGATCAGCGTCGGACCGCTGGGCAAGACTATTACTCTGTTCGAGTTAGACGAATGCTGTAATTGCCGACATATCGGTGATTAACAGTTTTTGGCCCCCACTTAAGGGGTTCGAAGCGGGGGCTTGCGACTCTCGTACGGCTCACGTACGAAACACTATACACTGTAATCTATCGCTTGTGCTCCGTTTCTGACAGGTACGGTAATCGCAGTCTTCTGGGGATTTTGTTATGCACCCCTTACTGCCCAACTACTGAGCAGTGTCGGTTTGAAAACGTCGCCGCGCGAGTTTTCTTTCCAAGGTGCTTTTTTTTGTCCAGTAGCCGATTCAAATTGCAGGATGGGTGATCACAGGTCAGACGAGTACGACAGCCTTCTAGTTCAGATAGTCGATTATGTCTACTACGGCGATATATCCGCGGACGGCGATGCGTTCATCGTGGCTCAATCTTCCTTATTGGACGCCCTAGGCTGCGCATCTGAGAGCCTTGCAACCAATCTTGACGTGCACAAATTGATCGGACATTATGTACCTGGCACAATCGTCCCCAATGGCTTTCGACTGCCCGGCACATCTCTGAGTTTGGACCCTGTGAAAGGTGCATTTGACCTCAGTGTGCTAATCCGGTACCTGGACCACAACGATGGGTTCACAGGGCTGGAGTGGGGCCACCCATCTGGTATGTTTGACATGATCGTGCAATTGATCCCCCCCCATATGTACATGGCACTCATACGAACGGTTTTATAGATACTCTAGGTGCAATCTGTGCCGTGGCCGATTATGTATCGCGATCGCAAGACAAGTCGATTACGATTACTGATTTGCTCACAGCGCTGATCAAATCTTATGAAATCCAAGGTCGTCTGCAATTGGCTAACAGTCTCAATAAACGTGGGCTTGATCATGTTTTCTTTGAACAACTTGCCTGCTGCGCTGTTATTAGCGGCCCTTCGTTCCTTGGTCTTTCTAAGGAACAAGCACTGGCTGCACTCTCGTTTTGTATTCTCGACAACGCACCTTTGCGAACTTACCGCCATGCTCCAAACACTATTCCTCGGAAAGGTTGGGCAGGCGCCAGCGCCAGCAGTCGTGCCGTCCAGCTCGGTTTGTTAGCGCTAAGTGGGCAACCGGGGGCGCCAACCGCGCTTTCAGCCCCACGATGGGGATTTCATGACGTCGTGATGGGACCAAGCAGGGGAGCGGAGCCTAAGAACGCTAACGGCTGCTCAAAGGTGCTAGAGCTTGGCGGACCGGAGCCTAAGGAATTCGGGACATACGTGATAAAAAATGTGTTCTATAAGCTAATGCCGTGTGAGGGCCATTCGCTCACTGCTGTTGAAGCTTGCGTCCGAATCCGACAAGACATGGCTAATAAAGGCGTGCCGTGGGATATTAAAAACATTGCCAAGGTTAACGTCCGCACTCATAATGGCGCTGTACTGATAATTAGTAAACCGTCCAGTATGAAATTGGCAAACCCGGCAGATCGAGACCACTGCCTAGAGTATATGATGGCTTTGACTCTACTAAAAGGAGCGCCACCTGAATACAAGGATTATAGCAATGACTCTGCCTGGGCTCATGATGAGAGGATTGATTTTCTGAGGGAACGAATCTTTGTTGTTGAGGATGAAAAGTTTTCAAATGAATATCATGATCCTGCTGTGAGAAGCATGGCTAGCGCCGTCAGCGTTCAATTCATCGATGGAACCCAAAGTGAAGAGATTCTCATTGAGTTTCCGCTTGGAAATCCCAAGCACAATGGCACTAAGCTTGCTGTGAAGGAAAAAGTTGTCAGAAATCTGCGGTTGACATATGACGAAACTACGGTGGGGGAAGTGATTAAGATGGTAGAGAATCCGAGGGGTGTGCAAGCTACAATACTCTTCAAAAAGCTTTGGAAAGGTGATAGAAATAACTTATTATAATTGCTGTAACTGAAAATCGCTATCATATATGGCAAAGAGGTATACTGTGTGGAATCAGATTTTAGCTGAGCGTCTAACTTGCGGGCCAATGTAGATTTGTTGAGGTCTCCATGGCGTTGGGGACGTGGCTAGAGAGAGAAAAAAAATTTAGTTTCAGGAGCATTGTTATCATTCAAGGACCAAGTTTAGCTTACCCATTTGCTCCCTCCAATGTGCCAAGAAGCCCACAGTGCGAGATATGCAGATAAATGGAAAAACAAGTTCCTCTGGTATACCACTATATTGGTGAATTAGTTTGTGACTCATGGTATCCCAAAGCCGCCCCCATTATCAGAAACTCACATTGACTCATAAGCCAGTACAGTGTATAGATCAGTGTTTGCTTTGAGATTTCGCGATGTAAAGAAAGTATCAGTATCGACAATACGCTCCAACTCCAAAGCAACCTGCATATAAGGACTCATTTGAACACCCTCGTTGGCCCGTTCATTCAGGAATTGCTTCAAAAGAGTTGCTCGAGGATCGATTGCACGATAGATACGGTGTCCAAAGCCGTAAAGTCGCCGTTTGCGATTCTTGACCTGTTGGATCGTGATTGGAATGTTTGCCGTACTTCCAATTGCCTTAATCTGGTGATATGTAACAATGTTACTTCCGCCATGCATGGGACCATAAATAGCTGCCAATCCGGCAGATAAACAAGCTATAGGATCAGCACGCGTAGACGCTGTATGCAAAAATGCAGCTGTTGCGTTACAGGTTCCATGCTCCGAGTGTAGCAAAACGAGGTCATCAACATGGCGGACCTGCTCAGGTACAGGCAGGCCAGTCTCTTTTGATACGAAATTCATCATGGACAGCATATTTTCCATAAAACTGAGGTTCTCGCGAGGGCTCTGTAGTTGGAGAGATTGCTTATGACAGTAAGAAGCACACACAACGACAGCAAGGGCCGATAGTGTTCGGATGACATGTTCATCAACCGATTTTGCCTCGCCGTATATATCGCGGTCCTCATGAACAGGGATCAAATGTGGTTCCAATGCGTTGCAAGCACTCAACCCACCCATGATCATCGCCATCATTGGCGCAGTGCGTCTGAATATACTTAGATATCGAACCAAAAACAAAGAAAGAAATCAAAAATAAAAATACGGGGAGCTGGGAGCGGGGGTAACTCACGCAAATGATTGAATGACCTTTGAGGCGTCCAGGTATGACAACATGGATCGTGCTAGTGCTCTATCTAGAGACTTCTTTTGCTCCGCATTTGGTAAAGAGCCGAAGACAAGCAGATGAACATTTTCTGCGAAGCCATAATTACCAAAGAGATCTTGAATCGAGTATTGGCGATACTGAAGCTCTCCAGTCGCGGCATCCCTGCAAGGGTCAGCGCAATGTTTCTTTTGGCTAGGTGAGTGACTTTAGTTTACTTACAAATGAGAGACAGCGGACTTGATGCATGCTGTATTCCTCGAGCCCTCATCAAAAACCATCAGGCCTTCCCCTGTCGCGTCTTTCACGTCTGCAAGCGCAGTGGCCTCCACATACCCACCAGGGTGGATAGGAATGGTGAAACTGCGATTTTGTCGTAGGTCTGTTATCAGGAGTTCCGGCTTTGCGCCTTTACTTGCAGAAGCCATTTTAATGCTGGTCGAATCGTCAAGTCTCCCAGAATCGATGTCAGCCGACATGCCTTGAACGCTTCAAGTGAAGATGGAGAGAGAACGGGCAGTGGCACGCACCGCTCAGTTTGAACGGATATAAGAGCAAATAAACTGTGAAATCCACCGTCATCAATACTGACTGTATCTGTGAGGTGAAACTCCTATTACCGAGGTATATTACGTATGGTGTACATGTATTATGGCGTACTGGAAAGCTTCCGGCCCCTTTTCGCCCCCTTCTCCCCACTGCGATGAACCCCTTTTATCGGTAATTTTTCAATGAGCCCAGTCATTGGCCGGTGCGGCGGTAAGGACCGCGAAGTCGGGACATGTCGTCCCCAGAACGCCGGGTCTGAATGATCTCCATCATTTTCTGACCTCAGAACGGTGGGCCTCTACTGTCCGTATCTCCGACAGCAGCCACGCCGTACTCCGTACTGCGGAGGATTGGCCCATGGAGAGACTGCTCGCCCCATAATATATGATCGTCAAATTTGGCCCGCGAACTGCATGAAATAATTCCTTGATGAGCAGGGATTACAGTGTACCAAGGTTCGTTGGTAGATCAGTAGTTAGGCTCCTGCCCCTCTTAATAAGCATGCCGGCTTGGGCTAACTAGTTAACTAGAGAACATGTAACTTAACTATAAACAGCGGCGCGGTTGAGGATACCGTTTTTGCTGAAGAGCCATATCCATGATCGACACGTTGTCTATACATATGCGAGGACTGCATCATCTCGAAATCGAGTTATTCAGGGAAATATAGGATGAGCAGATTATCGGTTACTCCTGTATTATTGCGTATTCTGCGTCAAGATTCGGCCATTACACAGAAAGATACTCGCCCTATAACATTCCTTTGATAGGCCACTATAATCAAGGGGTCTAAGCATTAGATTAGGAAAGAGCATGATGTCAGATAAATACGTATTTTCAAGCGTAGCTCATAATGGATAAAACACTAGCAGATAAGCTTCTCGTACGCCTGCGCCAAAATTCCCACGGATATTTCCAAAAGAGACCCCAAAATGGTAAACTAGGTAAGAAAGATCATTTGTCCATCTCCATGACACTCTTGAGATCACGAAACCTCTTTGTAGCATGTTTAGTTGATCTCATAGATCCATTAGAACTTAAAAGGTCGTTTCAAGTCAGAACCCGTATCAGATGACGTCTCAATGCGGTTTTCCACCAAAATGGCGTCCTGGGGCCTCTTTAATTTAATTCCGGAACTCCTTTGCCCATTAGATGTTGGTGACCAAGCTTGAAAACTGCCATCACGAACCAGATCCTGAAATTCAAGAGCAGACTCATCAGTGTCGGCCTTGGAGCCTGTAATCCTGGTGAAGCGAGAATGTTTTCGAGTGTGACTGTGATGGGTAGTTTCTCCGTAATAATGGCCCTTCGGGTCGGAGTCGCCCGACATAAATCCCCATCTCTTCATGAGGCGAGAGTATAATGGTGCAGACGGGGGTAAGCAGGCACAGACAATACCAACGCCAGCCTCGACGACAGTGAAGGTGACAGTGTCGATATTATTCCACTATGAAGCAACCCAGCGTTAGTCATCACCTCCATTGCCAGAAAGGACATAACATACCGTAACATCTGTTTCATTGCTCACACGGAAAATCACCGCGATTCTAGCAATACCACAACCAACAGTGAAGCAACCTAGAAAGAACACACCCAGCACGGCAACCTTTCGCGCACTTTGGATTTTCAGTTTCCAAATCACAGGCACCGGTAAAAACAGGATAGCCAAATCAGAGGCAGTGTTCAAAAACTGCGGGGCGGCCAAGTGAGCTAACTGCGGCAAGCAAACTCCCTGTGCCAACTTGATACCGTAGTAGGCGCGATAACGAGTCCAGTACCAGTCCACTGGTGCGCACTGAAAGATAAACACAAACGTCGAGGAAATTCCCAGACCAGCTGCATAAAATCCGTTGATCCACAGGGCGATTTTGAACCACCTCTGTTGAACGAGAAACAACCGTCGGTATAGAACGAGAATTGACAATTTGATGAACATAACACCAGGAGCCCAGAGAACAGACACAATCCAATAGTTCTGGTTCGGAAGATGTTAGCTCGAATTCCACGAACAAGTGAAACACTTGGCGACGTACAATATAGATATATGAGAGGCCATTCGGAGGATCGTGATCTTCTGACAGGACGCGAACTTGGTGTAGACCTGCTCCCGCTCTCAGAGCTAAGCAGGATGCGACAACTTCTGCATAAACGATAATCTAGGGAAGTGCGCGGAATTATTAACTTGAGAACATCCCTCACAAGGAAAGGTGGCATCATACCAGAGCAATGATGATGAACAAATCATCGAGACCCCATGCTTTCCTGTAAACCCGCTGGGCGTAAAGTCGTACTGCCACCGCGATCGTCGGGGCCGCGGTGCAAATAGCGATCGCAGCGTACTGTTGCGGTCTTTCATCCTGCTCCCACTTTGGCACTTGGGCGGCGTATGCTGGGCCATCCAGGCTCGGTTGATACTGAACTGTCATGACTGTGTGAGGAGACCTGAGTATCGTACTGGTTTCAGATCTCGCATGCCGTTGGCATTCCTCGATGAGGCTGAGGCTGGAATCTCCACGTGGTGGACAGGGAAGAGTTAATCGCTATTAAACATCGAGGAAAGGAAGGAAGATTATCTGGGAGGGGTGCCAGCTGAATAAGACCATGAAGAGCCACAATCATCGGCATGCACGTTGCATGTTCGGCTTTAGAGTCAGATTACATTTTCAAACGTGCATGGTTCCTTGGGGGCCAAACTAGGGCGAATTGGGGTTAAGAGATCCTCATTTGCTGCTGTCAGGATTGTAGTTTATTCATTTACGCAGAGAGGGTCGGCAATACGCGATACTACTCTATGTTCTTGAGTTTTTAGCCCCAAATTAAGATAGTCTGATAGGGCACCAGAGTATGGATTGAGTGTGATGTACACTACAACCACGGGTGGTGAGGAGGCCAGGAGTGAAAGATTATGGGTCATTTGACGCCCACTGGAATTCACCAGCGCCCGGAGGGTCCTTGGTATCTGTGGAGTCCGAGTGGAATCACTTTATTTGGCCTAGCTTAAGGGTATTTCCGTCAATCAGCGCCTTCACATCCCTTGAAAGTGGGTTTTATTGGCTGAATATGGCTCTTTTGGCTAAAGATCGTCATTTGTCTTCAGGGCCTTGTCCGGTGTGACAATGGGCGCCCTTCCCCCCCCCCCGGTTCCCACAGACATGCTAATTACGAAATCAGCCACTGTCTAACACCTCTTAGCGACGAGAGATCAGCGGGTGGCGAGGGGCCGATCAACATTGCCGAAATACGATACTTTCTGCACGGCAAAGGTCCCAGATTTGATGTGGTCTAGCACTCGGGTCCCCGGGGGGCCAAATTTAGCGATGCACTCTCCGAATCAGTTCATTACCAATCGTGATGATTATTCACTACTATTGTGTACCTCCGTCGCAGTTCCTGCTCATCAAAAAACTTTTAGTACAACGTGCAAGTTTTAAAAAAAAAAGGTGCTGATGCAGTTCCTCGGTATAGGTACTCGATCGACGCCTGGCCAGATAAACACTCTTGGCATTGAGCATGTCCAACCCCCTCCCCCCCAACTGACAACTGACAACTGCAGCTATTTTGCACATCCTTGTGATTACTTGATCAAGCCGGAACCGGTCTTCAAGACTATACATGTGCTCCAGACAAGCCTTGATTGAAGCATTAATGGAAGAAAGATCGAAAAGCCCCGCCCGGCACCCCGGTTCCGGCGGCGGGGTTAAGAATCCAGGTCCACGTCAACAAATACATTAGCCCTCTTCCCTAACACTTGGAAAGTTCCCTATCGCTCTCTGCAAATAATTACATTGTTATTTAAAGCCTATTCTTGATATTCATTGTGATGGCTGCTACCAACGACGGCAACACGGATCGTCACCAGCAATGGTACGACCCGGACCTAGAAGAGGTCAACCCCCAGATCCGCCTTTTACTCGAAAGCTATTCTAAGGTCCCTTCTTCTGAGGTAGTCAAACATGTGAACAAGATTGTATGCCTCCAAGAAATATTGGCTGCGACTATACGCATCCATTGCCCCCGTCAACGCCGATTTTTTACTGACTTGGCCTTCGCTAGCGCGAACTAGGTTTCGCAAAGAACCCCTACCCTTGTATCGGGCACTATCGCTTCCTCAACCTCACGCTACTCAGCCATCCGCTGTATAAAGACATCATCAAGAGACTACAATCCGACCCCTCCTCGGTTTACCTGGATCTTGGTTGTTGCTTTGGACAAGATCTCCGCCAGCTTGTACATGATGGCGTACCCTCTTCGCAGCTTATTGGATTGGACATTGAAGGCCCATTGATGGACCTGGGTTATGATTTATTCCTCGATCAGAAGACAATGGAGAGTAAGTTCTTGGTTGCAGATATCTTCAAGGGTGAATCGCAGGGTGAGCCTTGGACCAGCTTGGTTGCCAATGGAGTGGACGTGATCCACTGTTCAGCATTCTTCCATCTATTCCCTCTTAATGAACAAATAGAATCCGCCAAGACCATTGCTAAATTGGTCAAGAAGGACGGCATAATCGTTGGTAGACAGAGTGGCAGCGTGAAGCCAGCTGAGGTCCCCGCCATCAAACCAGGAAGCACAAGTTTCCGACACGATGTTGAAACACTGACAAAGATGTGGGAGCAAGTTGGAGCGGAAACGGGTACCAAGTGGAAGGTTGAGGGCTCTCTTGATGAGGTTGGAATGAAGGGAAAGAAAAACCCAGTGGAAGACGAGAACTCTCGACGATTGCTGTTTACACTTACCCGCATCGAATAAGTGTTATGCAAACCTTGCTGATGCCAGGCCCTGTCTGATAACCTTGGAAGGTGTTCAGAAACGAGATGGCCCACTCAGCCCACTATTACCTTTAGATTATACGCCTGGCCTGGCCGGTTTCTATCAACCTCTCATGCCGTACAATCTATACAGATATTCAAAGAGAAGTTTTATATTAAATGCCTATTTTCAATTGGCAAAGGCGCGATTTTTCTGGAAACAAGCAACGCCTCCTTGACTCCGCGTAGATGCTATATTAGATTAGAAAATATACTGAAGTTGGCAACAGAGCGCCCAAAAGTGTTCTCCCGGTAAGGGCATCAGTCGTCGTAGTACCGGAGACAGAGGTTGTCGTAACGGCCTGTGCGGAGGATGCTGGCGTCGGAGACCCAGCGCTGTTCGCGTTGGACAAGTCCAGTCGGAAATAAGTCGCCGCCATCGGTTGTCCCAATCCTGTATCTTTCGTGAATTGAACAACTGGAAAATTGGTTCTGGTATAGGGGTTGCTTTCGTTCAGCGGCATCCATTGTGCGTATTTGCTTGGAATTGCGAAATTTGACGGCTGGCGGAATATCATAATCGTGTAGTTGTGTGTTGGCGTGTTAGGTTGTGGTTCTGGACCGACGTAGGGGGCGGCCACAGGCGTGGGCATAGTAAGGGAGACCGTCGAGGCATTGTTATTCCAAGTTGCATTATTGTAAATTTGGCCCGTTGTGAGATTGCCAGCTATCGTGTGTAGCACTGTGTTTGTTGGGACGGTCGCATTGAAGGAGGGATCGACCATCAGTAAAAGGAAAGCTGCTGAAGACTTGTCCTCAGGACCGGGGATATAGACGTCCGGGCCTTGCTGTGTTTCTACTGGTTATGAGCACACGATATCGACCCTGCAGGTAATGCACTGACCGTTGAGAGGTAAAAGCTGTCCAGGTTGTGTGACGACGTTGACACCATTATCAAAGCTTGCGATCACATTTTTACTGGTATGATAGTACTTCGAAAGTTCAGAAGGGAGTTGCGCCCCCATAACATACCCACAATGGGATAGCACGGTGGCAACGCAAAGGGATGTGAGCCAGCGCATCGCGTGAGAGGGACCGCGTGCTTCAGCAGGGCAGATAGTAGCAAACCACAACGAACACACTCGGATGAAAATCAGAGCCCCCTGGATGAGCAGGCCTAGGAGGTTTTGTAGAAATAAAATTTGTGAGCAGGAAATGTAATTCGTGATCGTCGCTAAGCCTCATTTTCATGTCGCATTGCCAAAGTAGTTCACAGATCCTTTGTATGCAGCTAAGTCCTTAGTGATGATTTAGTCCCAGCAATGGTTCCAAACCACATGGCGAGAGATTGGGGCCAAACATAGAAGCCCCATCTGGCAAGGTGCATGTGCTTGCTGCCTGGACCATATTCAACTTTTGTACAAGGATAATCATGCACATCTACAGCTCTCTTCCACATTAACAATTCATAGGTGACCGAATGATCAAAGTAATCACTATTGTCTATTACATAGTTCATCACACATTCTAGAAACCTGAGCTGCTGAAAGAAACCCCAACCCCGTGATGAAAGCGAATGAAAGCCACCATCCGCAATAAGCCCGACATAGATCATTAAATACACATCAGTTCAAACTCGCATAGTGACATGGAATCCAAATATGGAATGTAGGAGATTCCAAGGTTCAGACAGGTACCGCGCTATTGCTATTTCTGTGCACATGCTTCACCACGCGACATTGGCATCTGCCTATGCCAATCTATATTGCAGATTCCCTCCATCCCAAGGCCTTTGGGTTGTTGTATCTCCTGTTATATTTTCTTTATATTTTCTTGCGACAGTTTTCTCTGCTCAGGAGTTGTGGCTCAACTAAGGGGGCCAAAGTTAATTTGCGGAATGCACGAAGGATGACGCGGGCGTGAGTCCTGCCGGTCCATATTGAGCCATGCAAGTAATCTATAGTTAGCGGGAAAAAATATGTTCCACAACTTGTGTACTCCGTAGAGCCCCCAAAATATGGAGCGACTTGATGCTGCATGCGTAAAGAGCAATTTAATAATCGCGGCCTTCTTTGTCCTTTGGACCTTGCCGAGGCGGAATTTCACAGAGTTAATCGGTAATCTCGGGCGCAGATTGGCCCATTTGAGATCTAACCGATTTTCACGTGAGGAACTGCAGTGACTCGTATAAATTAGTGGCATGTGGAGATTCTAAATCCTGGACCGGGGCAAAAATCCGCGAGGTCTGCGAGATGGCCGATCATTTAATCCTGGAGTGGAGATGCCCGGGATACCCCCTGGAGGGGAGGACTGAGTTCCCCGTTGCTACGACGTGGGGGATTAGTGTCAGCGTCGCTTCATATCACCGTGCCCAATTTGGATGTAGACTTGCAGGTGCTCATCTTGCTCTTTGATTAGTTAGTAGATTAATAGCTGAAGACAAGTTACTCTTTACGGAATACCCATTCTGTTAATAAGGAGAAAGAAGTTTCTGAATATCAATTTAGTTTAATGAGTAGTTCGAGGATACAGAAAACCACCAAGTTCTATCTTCATCGGCTGCCTCTGAAAGACTCACTCTAGTCAAGTTCGGTGGCTGCAAGCCCTAAAGGAAATTGTCCACTGCATTAGCTCTTGAGGTAGCTATCGTCTCCGAATGAGAAAAGGGGGCCATATCGACCATTCGATGAAATTAGCATCATTTTTGATGGATCACCCCAAGGATAACCCTTTTCACTTAGTCACAAAAGCTAGCATAATTTGAAATACTTGGGATGTAACTCCATGCGCTGCGTCCAAAATCGAAATATTTCCAAAGTAACCGAATAACCTTGACTCCCTCTTACTCAAATAATGGCTCACGACACTTCAAGAAGGATAAAGAGCGAGATATATAGAGATAATTCTTCTCTTCTACTCCAAATTATCCAATGGTGCTTATTTGTTTTGAAGATAAAAAACATCGACCTAGTCGATCTGGCCTTCTTAAAACACGGAGATGAATATACAGACCAGTAGCAATGCGACAACGTGAAAGTGTTTCCCCTGGCCAGTTTGACTAGCATTCTATCGCCTTTACTAGGCATGATAATGCGTAAGAAATGATCACAATGTATATAGAAAGACCATACCCTGATTATAGATGCGCACAGGATTGCCTTATTGCGCGGCGTGGGCAGGATTCGTGTGTCTCAGCCACACAATGGAAGTGATGTAACGATAGTCAATCGAGACTATCTAAAAGAAAATGCAGAAACAAAAGACACCGCTACCCTTCTACGCACAACAGCTCGAAGCACTTACTCGGGTGCGAGTAAGACACTAGGCATGTCGCTCGGAAAGGAGACGCAAGCATAACTTATATTAAGGTGAATAAATTCAGTTGTGACAGTTTAGCGCCGAAAGGCCTACCAAATGGAAACCGAAACCTATTAAGAACTATTAGTCTCTCATCTAATGACTATCACCAAGTCACTATTATGTAGTGCTGCAATATGGGCATCGAAATTGGACTGGAAAAGAAGGGTTTGACTTTGAAAGCCAGAGGATAATGCAATGGACAAAAGCATACTATGTGGTTATGTTCACCGATACTTATGGACCTTTAGAGTACGATGCAGCACCCAAGTCGACATTGGGATATCCCATCTCTCTCTGAGGTGTGGTCAGTCAACTTCTTTTCTACTCAAATGATGCTACATGTACGAGAACGAAGGCATGCGAGGACGTCTCATTTTGCTGTATCAAGATACCGTCCGGCGCTAACCGGCGCCAGCCGGATGAAGGAACATGCTCGAGATTCACGATCCGCGCTAGAAATTTGCCTCAGGTCCCTTGACTTCTACGAAAATAAAACATTAATAGACGTGTGCTATTTATGTAAGATTAAGTAGCACGAATAATGATCGTCGAGGAGTTATGCTTAATTTTAGAAATAATTTTGTTAGTTTCCATCTTCAACCTATAGCCGGGGAGCCGACTCGGAGGAGCGATAATCCGAGCCGGGTAAATGATTCCCGCCAGAATCAGCGATAAAACGCTTACCCGGCCCATCTCCAACCGGATTGCCTCGCTATGAAAAGCGAAATGGCAAATGCAGACGCCAAAATGGCCGACACAGGGATAACCGCTTTATCGGGGACTCCTATCTGCCGTCTGACAAGAGATAAACGATAAACCGGGAAGCCTCACCTATTCATCTTGTGAGATTACTTCCTACTACCTGTTGCTGCCTTTCTCACATAGGCTTCATCCTAGATCGAGGCCTTCTGGATCGACATATAGTTGACATCCCTTATCTGAACGTTTGCAGTCGGTGTTTAGTAAGAAAATATGGTGATAAACCGCCCCGGGATAGCCTCTATGTCTTTGGGCCGGCCATGGCTTCATGATCTACCTGGCAAACTGATGCAAGCTGCAACCTACGGTTTCGAAGGCATCGAATTATTCATTGACGACCTCGATTGCTATGCAGAGCGAACATTTCAAGGCAACCGCATCGAAGCAGCAAAACAAACTCGACGATTATGTGAGCGTCTGGGAATGACCATTATCTGCCTGCAGCCATTTTCCATGTACGAAGGACTGTTGGATAGAGCAGAATCCCATCGACTCATCAACGAAAAACTTCCCGTATGGTTCACTCTGGCGCGGGCGCTAGGGACTGATATGATCCAAGTGCCGTCAAACTTC
Organism: Mycosphaerella populi pn0402; assembly: GCA_002153405.1. NCBI lineage: Eukaryota > Fungi > Ascomycota > Dothideomycetes > Mycosphaerellales > Mycosphaerellaceae > Mycosphaerella > Mycosphaerella populi. Next base: position 14,904 of record KZ119226.1, read on the forward strand.
CTAGGACCCGACCCTGAAACTGGGAAGCCACGCACAACAGGAGACCACGGCGTCATCGTGCGTGATCTCCAACGCCTCGCCGATTTGGGTGCTGGGGCTGGGTTCCGATTTGTCTACGAGGCCCTCTGCTGGGGAACTCACGTCAATACTTGGGAAGCATCATGGGAAATCGTGCGGGACGTCAACCGCCCCAACTTTGGATTATGCCTGGACTCCTTCAACATTGCTGGTCGCGTATATGCTGACCCAGCCTCGCCCACTGGCTGCACCCCGAATGCCGCTGCCGACCTTGCTGCTTCGCTCGATCGGCTGCGTCAGGCAAAGATTGACCCGGAGAAGATTTTCTATGTACAGCTCGTCGATGGAGAGCGACTGGATGCCCCCCTCGACGAGAAGCACCCTTTCCACGTCCCCGGCCAGCCAACCCGCATGTCATGGTCACGCAACGCTCGGCTTTTCCCCTTCGAGGAGTCACGGGGTGGCTATCTGCCCATTGTCGACGTTGCGCGGGTGTTTTTTGATGATCTCGGTTTTCGAGGCTGGGTTTCTCTTGAGCTCTTCAGCCGCACAGTTGCTGATCTTGACCCATTCGTTCCGGCCGATCACGCTCGCCGGGGCATGGAGTCGTATCAAAAGATGGGGCGTCTACTTGGGTGGGAGGGTCAAGTGGAAAGCACGCCTGTGCCGTTTCTGGGATCTACTGCGCCTGTGCAACATCGGCTATAGGGTTGGTAAAGGACAGTGCTGTGGCCGATATTTAATGCAACCACGTTTGCCAGAAGTGATTGCTCTCGGGGTTGCTCAAGTTTCTGTACATATCCTCTGGATTTGAATGACTGATGATAATATTTCCTGCATCGTTGTATCCCACATAGCAATGACGAATTTTCTGGATTGTTACCTATTGCATGCACCAGGCGGTTCTAGTAAGACTGCAAGCATATCTAGTGAGTAACCAATAACTATATCAGCCTATAGAAATATTGATAAGTTTCACTTTATTGAAAATGATCTAGAATCTAATATCTAGCATCTAGCATCTAGCATCTAAACTATCGACACACTATATATTTCGGATATCAAAGACACTCCAGGTTGCTACAGGTGACAACCTCGAGAAAAACAAAATCACAAAACGGATCACAAAATTCAAGTCCCTTACTCGGAGGTCTTGAAGACGAAGCGATCCTCAGGCTTGCTTTGGAAGGGAACACCCAACTCGAGAAGCTTAACATAAACGTCAGCAAACTCCTTGAAGAAAACGTCGCTGTCCTTAGCATAGCGCTCAACGTGCTGCTTGAAGCCACGGTCCTTCACCAAAGCGATATCAGTTGGCAGCATCATGAGGGTAGAAGTAGTCTTGTCGGTGAATTGGGCGGGGCCATTCCACTTGCGCTGGTTCCACTTCTCATCGACGAGGAGACGAAAGAACTCGTTAGTGAAGACGGTAGGGCTAAAATCCCAAGGACCATCGAATCCGGAGCGGTCAGTGTGCGCACGACCGAGGGAGTGGGCACCGCAAAGGGCGACCATCTCGCGGTCATCGAAGCCCATGCGGCCGAAGATATCGCGAATGTGGCGGTGGCCCTGGGCAGCGTCAGGCAGACGGCCGTCGGGGGTACAGGCAGCGACATCCTTGTCCTCACGGCCAGGTCTCCAAGGGATCTTGGGACCACCGAGCTCCTGGACTGCGGCAGAGCCAGCCAGGGTCCAGAGATCGGAATAGGTGATCCAAGGGAACTTGGCCTTGACGGGCTCCAGGAAGTCACGGGCGTGCTTCAGACCAGCGTTAGCACCGTGGTCCGATTCGGGAGCAAATCGCATGGTAGCACCGTTGCTACCACCGGTACCAGTGGCCTTATCGTAGGTACCACTAGCGTGCCAGGCAAGACGAACGAGGACCTAATTTGGCGATGCATACAATCAGATACGTATTCCAGAAAAGGCGTGCATTGTTTGATGCGGTCCACTTGGTGTTACTTACAGGTCCATAGCTGCCGTCATCATAATCGGTCTCGTTAGCCAGCTTGTTCGCGATCTCGTCGTACACCTTCTGGTAGTCTGCCTGGGTGGGCACAAATGGGCCCTTGGGAGTTGCCTCGCCGTTCAGGTAGAAGTAGGCACCCGCACCTGCAGCGAGGGCGAAACCGATGCCCCAGACACCACCGGAGGAGGACTTTGTCTGACCAGACTCAGAGGCGTATCCTCGACGAGCGGCAACTCGAACGCCCTGCGTAGGGAGGGCGAAGCGAGCATTGCGAGCCGCAGGGCGGACAGAGGAGCTCGAGCGCAAGAAAGCGCGGGAGGCAGATCGTGCAGCGGAAGCCATTGTGTGATGTATGGTTTAGAGAGAAGAGACAGGAGGAGAAGAAATTGGACCGAGGGCTTAAGGAAGGCCAGCAGCAAGGGGCAGAAGCAGGAAGAAGCCGGAACTAGAGATTCTTAACCAATCGCTGGGACCATGCGTTTGCCGCGGCGCTCTCCGCATTTCACAGGCTGGAGAAAGGCATCTTCATCATTCTGCTCTCGGGGGGGCTGCTGCGAGTGACCAGCTCCTTTCCCGCGCTTCCATTGTCGCAGAAGCGCCTTTCGCCCAGTATTCCTCCGCGATTACGTCCTGGGGCGGCCATTGTTATCTCTCCTTACCCCCCATTCCTCATGATGCATCGTGTCATTGACCCCCATCATCGGCTCCACATTGTCTGGAGCGGGTCTGTAATCATTATTAACAGCGTGGCTCTGTTTGGCGGTGCGTGGCCGAGGGATCCACTGCTGCACGTCGGGGGCTGCTCCCGATTATTTGCTTACGCTGATAGGGTCTGGCCCACGATTCTTAATAATGTACTCTGTACAATGATTATATAATTGTATAGGCCTGGAACAGCCAAGAATCATGAGGGCATTCCCGATTATGTACCTAGGTATCAGTCTTGTATCCACCTACCCAGGTGGGCACGGTGGTCGGATAACCTGAAAGCCCTGGGCATCATCCATGGATCCATGGATATTTATTCCCGGATCTCGTCATGTGATTCCACCGGGAAAAAAAGATGGAGAATATACATGTGGACGTGGGCAGTGCAAGGAACATTCTTTCATCCTTCTCCGAGTACTATGTTACAAATGCTTTTCCCTCCCCACTCGCAGAGCAGTCCTGACCGCTCCACAGATCCATCGGTCCCAGGGTTGACCGGGAGCTTTACTTGCCACGCTTGTGAAGCTCCCGGCGATATGGCTTGTGAGGTGGGTGAGCACCGGTGTGTCGTTTGGTAGTATTCTGATTAGCTTCCTGGTACACCTTCAGTGAATTCACACTCCAGTAAGACTCGGTGAAGGCTTGGGGGTTGTTTTGGACAAAGTCCTGACAAGAGTTGGCCTTGGAGGTGCAGCTATCGGTTCCCCACTCCGAGTTGACCCATCCACCGCAGAAGGTAATATCGAACACCTATGGAAAACAAGCCTCGTTAGTAATTGATGAAAAAAGAACACAACAGGCGGGGTCTCGAACAATGTGGAGGTTGCTGAACTGTGCATCGAAGTCACAGTTCCCAGTGAACTTGGCCACTGGGATTCCCCAATTTCCGGGATTGGGATTGCCAGAACTGATATCGTCGGGGACACTCGAGTTGGGGAAGCGCCAGATGGAGATTCCATCACTAGTCCACTCTGTAGCGAAGACGCCACCGCCAGCGGCGTTGAAGCCATCTCCGTAGGATTGCTTGCTAGGGTCCGTAATATCACAGCCACCACTGCCATCGGCCTTAGTGTTGATGTAGCAGTCTTTGCTAGCTTGGGTTCCGCTGAAGCCTGTGTTTTGAACGGAGCATCCATCTTTGTTGGTGTGCAAAGTCATGTCGTTTGTAGTGTAGTCGCTAATCCCCTCGATGATATCAATCTCGCCGGCTGTAGGTGGAACAGTTCCGATCATCCAGCTAGCAAGGACTATTAAGAAGGATATTCTCTTTCGTAGCACTGGGAGTAAACTTACAACGCTGGCCAGCTACCACAAACACTACCCGGCATGTGCTCGAGATCCAAGATTACGAGTCCATGATTGTAGGCCTTGTTGCTAGTCAGCCGCACACTTTGGCGACCTGGAGAACTAGCAACGTTTTTCGTATCAACACCAAGGTAAACAGAGCCGCTCGAAGCACTGACAAGTCCAGCCTTTTGCGCGGTGGCCTGGTCAACATAATCTACATAGCCGTTGGTAGGGTCCGGAAGCTACAATTTCAGGTTAGTGTACGTCGGCAGGGTGAAATATTATTCAAATAGGCCAGGCCTACCGTAAAGAAATCGAACTTATTGAAGAAGCTTTCATCATTGCCATAATCATCCTGCAAGGTATATGCAGCTGCGGTAAGCCCAGAGAACAGACCCAATGCCGGGATAATGGCGGAATGGACAAGCATTGTTAGAGATAGCGATCTATATGTTGTTTTGGTCCAGAATACAGTAGATGGTCCAATTTCTTGACTGTTGGGATTTGAATGGAATGATATCAGCTAAGTGGCGATCTTTGAATATTTATAGGAGTTCTACGCATGCTTCATTAGTACATGGGAGAAGGAATTCAGGGTCAAAACAATAGGGTTGCAATGCGGCGGCCTTTTGCGGAAAGCGACCATTGAAAAACGCCGAATTTTAGATTGGGCGTCCATCGAGGCTAGTGCTTAGAGCTACATGAAACATTGCCAGGGTTCGACTTTAATTGACCAAAGGAATCGCGTCGTGAATCTGAAACACATGACTGCGTAGGTGAAATATTCTAGGTAGGAACCTGCAGGTTTGACCGAGGAAGCTTACGGCAAATCTAAGATCTGAACCGCAGTAAAATAGTAAATTACAACAGTATTCTTGATGATTTAGCTTGATACTGTCAAGAAGGGTCCTGAGCCATCGAAGTTGCTTAATCCAGGGGTGCTTTGAGTGGGGGAAGATCAGTGGGGGCTAACTGACAAGCTAACAGGCTGTCAGGCTTTACGGGACCTGATCAGGTTGCAACGCTACTAGACAAAGCAACAGAGACGGTCAATAAAAGTACCTAGGTAGAAAATTAAATGGGTGAACATGTATCGATTGGAGTAGATATTTATTTCAATATCAATGGAGCGGCTTTTGGGGATATTCCAGATTGGCAGTAGAAACTCCGGTGAACAAGACTTGGCCCTGTCAATCTGACGTTACTAAATGACAGGGCATTTTAAGGTTTTGTGACGGGGTACATCATTCTTAATTTCTCATTTTGGGGCTCTGGAGCTTGAATCTAGAACTTTCCTGTCAATTAAAATGCCGTGTCTATCTTGGAAACAAAAGGACCCTTAATAATCCTTATATTTCCACCGTACACGAAGCAAAGATGCACAGCAAAACAGAACAAGACAAGGCGAACAATTAAGGCAGCCTTCGAATGTCTATGAATGAGATTGAAGCACCGGTTGATTTGGAGGAGCCATTTGGTGTTTTTCTGGAGACCATCAAATCACCGATGCAACGATATAATGCTTGAGGTACGGAGGACTCGGAAATCGAGCAGTTTTCTGCTTGAACCTTGACATCTCTATTCTGTTACGGTCCCCTGAGGACTACTACTTACTGGTTGATGTTCCTCTGAATTTATTCTCCAAGATGGGCCTCTCAAGCTTTCCATGAAGCATCTGATAAAAGTGTCGGGCCTTGGCGTTATTTCCGAATTCGGTAACTCCGGCCATCTCCGCTCCGACCAACTCCATCGCGCCTGCCATATATGCCCACGCTCCTGCCTTTCTGCTCGCTGGATTCCCAATCTGCGCTCGAACTGCGCTTCTATTCGCTTATAAATGGAAAGTTGCCTGCAACTGCTGGGCACCACGGACATCACTTTGCAAGATCCCCCCGCGAGGATTCGAATCATATCGCCGCAGCCCTATTCAGAGATGCACGGTTAGGCCTCAACAAAGAATTGAGGCCAAAAAAAAA
>KZ119235.1:679-11470 GCA_002153405.1 Mycosphaerella populi pn0402
TGAACATTGTGCGCCAGAAGCGACAGAGCTGGTCGTGAGATTGAAAAGGGCAGGCACCCACACCCCTGCGACGGAGAACATCTGTGTGGTGATAGCTACGTATCACCCCTAAATTTTTGTGATGTAGGTGGGGGATATATGTGTGATGAGAAATGCTTTTTCCTATGGTGGGGAAACCTTGAGATGCCGTAGAGGTAGCTGTCAATTTGTCAGCTTGGCTTAAAATTTTTCCCAGAACTTCCACTTATATTTGATGATTATGATGAATTCATTCGCTCGCTCTATATATATGATGCTATGCGAGAGTGCTGTCAGGCCAGCCGACAGCTAAAAGTGGCGGTTAACAATCATGCATTGGCGAAGCGCCCGCCAGCGAGAATTTTCTCGACAAAGGAAAGTATTGCATGAGCGCAATCAGCTTCCTTAACCCCCTAGCATTCGCATTCATTTCCCATTCTCCTTTCATAAATATGCATATCTCATCACTTGTGTCATTTATCTATCCATGTACCCGGTATAGTTGCGCGCCTCCTGTTTGACCAATGCCCTTATCTGGATCACCAAATGGGATATTGTATCGCACTTGATAAGAGACATTCTCTCTCACCATTCAATATTATAATAATCTAACAACTCTAGCACGGCCACCATTCCTATATCCTCACTGCTCAAGATCCCCAATTCGGCTGGGGCTCTTACAATCCTTTCGAAGATACCTTCCCTCCAGGCTTAGAGCCCGAAGGCGACATCGATCCTGATCACTACCAGCCATACAATCTATCTAGTGCTGCACTAAGAGACACTGTTCAGATTCCCAGTCGCGGACACGCGGTGCTTCGCTTTAGGGCTGATAACCCTGGGGTCTGGCTCTTTCATTGTCACATCATGTGGCATTTCGCTACCGGCATGGCTATGCTTTTAGATGTACAAGGAGATCTTGCTGATAAGGTTGCGATTTTGGAGGATCAATGTACGATATAGGAACTAGCAGCGATAACCTGCCTAAAACCAGGGTTGCCGGTCTAAAAATATTATTCTCTGTCTTTCCCTACACCTAGTATTAAGATGGCAAAAGAAAACCAAGATATGATTTTCAAAACGTTAAAAGTAATTTAATTTGAACATGTCTATGCGGAAAAGAGAACTTTTACCAGGAATTACTCCGTGTGAGGCGTGATGAGTTGGTCCTCCTTGAGTTTTGGAGAGGCTCCGTTAAACTCAAGTCCGAGCTTAAAGCTAATATATCAGATTCTCTCTGAAGCATGGTTCTGTTCATCGAGTCTGTGAAGCCCAGTTTCACTTTAATCACGTTTGCGGATGATTCTATCTCGCTCATCAGCTCATAGTCCCCCTCTCGATCTCCCAGCGATCCATTTTCGAGCCCATGGTATAGCAATGGAAGAACAGACGATTTCCACAGGCTTGCCTTGTTGTGTGTATTCAGCAGAATAGTTGCAACGAAGAGAGCCAATCCAAGCAAGAGAACCACAGTAGGGAATGTTAACTATGCCCAGTGAACAGAGACGTATGACTCTCTGGTGCTGGTTGCCCCGTAGACGATGCTGCGACTGGTGTCCCGGGCGTATTTTGAGATAGAAGTAGCAATACCTATGATTGTAGGCTCTAGGCCCTGGCTCAATATTTGTTCTATGTCGGGGAATGTCGTATCGAGAGCCTATCCCCAATAGTCTGAATCTACTCTGGATACAGTCATATTGATAGATCCAGGAAAAGGGAAGTGGTCCAAATATTGGTGAGCATCCAAATCTCCAATTGCAAAATGTTCAGGATCGACACGACCAGTGTAGCCATCTCCATCAGGGTAGTCTCCTGATGTCCAGTTTGTCAAAGGCTCCAAGCTTGGTTTCCAGGACATCCAAATAGAATCTTCGACAGATGAAAGATAAAATTCACCAAAGTCCTCCTTGGCTACTTCAACTGAAGACTGGCCTCCCGTTACCGAGATATTATAAGTCCTGAGACAAGGTGAGAGGACACATGCGGTGACCTTCGGTTGCTTCAATTTCACCACGCTGCCAGGGCTTGCGCCTTTAAAAGTATCCACTATGTTCTCAATTATATTATAGCCAAATTCACTGCTTGCAAATACTATAAGAGGATTCTTGACACCAGCTATGGTTTTGCCGAGCAGTCTGTTTTGAATCCCGGGAATGTCCACGGGCTGGGAAATATTGGACACAGGGAGTATGAAACTCCCATTCGGGGCATCATATTCTTGCAATGATAAAGAATCAACAGTCTAGACAGTACGGGCTGGAACTGTTATGTTGCCCTCACTGCTGTCGAATTCTTTTATAGACAGAAACCCGACGAATGGATCTCCGTAAGGCAAAGAGATATTACAAGGTATGTCTCGGGGCTCACCAAAACCATAATTGGGGAGAGAAATTTCGCATCTATGCAAAGTTGCGGTAGACGTTATATCCTCGCATTTGCTGCAAAGTTCAAGCGACGGAATCAAAGGCCACACGCAGTCATTTGAGAGGCATTTTGGCTCTATACCAAAGTTGTTTGTCCATATTCCGGCATATATTGCTTTGGATAAGGGATTGCCTGGGGAAAGGAACTCTATGGGCAAGGTGATAACACGAGACTGCACGACTGTAGCTTTATCCCCAGAGGCGTCAATGGTCGGTTCTGAGTTCTTGACGGGATATGTCAGGATTTGTTGGACAAATGGGTCAAAGAGAAGACCCAGAATGATGACCACAGACCCGAGGGTAACAATTGAGCGTCCTCTATCCTTTAGCAGTGCAATCAAAGACCCCCAAGGCCCGCGGCTAGCACTATTATATATTTGAACATAGGAAAGTGAAAGAGCTCTTGGGGAACTTCTGAATGCAGTCCATCTCAGCTGACAGATGCACTCCCCAACGACATAAAGTAAAGAAGACTTTGAAGCTGTCGCTAGTGCAGAAACCATGGTGTTCAGCGTTAAACCATAAAAGCCGTCTGGTGTTCTGGATTGATTGTATATCATCAAAGTGCAGAAAATAGTGACAAAGCAAGCAATACTAAAGCACATCGCAATTGCTTCGTAAAACCATGAGTTTAGCACTATATCGGTCCATGAGCTATGACTCTCAACAGACGGCAATTGTGTGTCTTGCTTGGTCGTATATTTCTCGCAGTCAGGTGAAATTGTAATATGCGACTGTTCAATGCCTTTGGCTAGACGTTGGGACTTGGCTTTTTTGGCAAAGAAAAACGTGAAGCCAAAGCTGAAGGCGAGTATAATACCAGCTGTAGTTGCAACACCGATTCCTGCTTTGCCACTAGCAGATAAATGCTGAGATGTATGAGTTAAAGATGGTACATTGTACTCATGTTTATACGAAGAGATGATTATAATAGGAGTGACTTCGACATTATGGATCTCTGATATCGTGCTGACTTCAGTAGCATGAATTTGAGATGTGCAATTAGCAGATGGCGATTGCAATGCGAACGCACTTTAAAATTAAGTCAATTTTTACTTTCACACTTTGACTCTTAGCATGAAAATATGAATTGTACTCACCTGGGGCAATAAAACGACGTGATCTTAGTAGAAGTTGCGTCTATTAGACGTCGCGAGGTGGATGCCATTTCGTAGCCTGAAGGACCAATTCCAGGGGAGAAATAAATCGTTGTATTCCATCCGGAGGGCATACATGCTGATACATTGCTGTAGGCAAGGGGCTGATAATAGATTGTTCCCGAAGCGCTCCGTTCACTGGTGATTTGACCGCCATCAAGACACGAAGAAGGGGGTATGAAAGTTGTCGTAAGAGGTACCGGTGCGCTCAATGGATGGGTCATGATACCTAGGCCTAGAAAACAGATCCGAGGAAGGGATTTTGGATCGATATAAGACAAGACTTTATGATATGGTAAGGAATCGAGGATAACGCTAAGGGGGAGGAGCGATTGGCCCCGAATCTTGTGAGTTTAATTTCTTTTTTTAGGGTAAATAATATATGAAGAACACACATGTGATCTGCAGGCCGTGTACTTCGTACGGAAACCAGAGGATTGTGCCTGCATTGTGTTTCCAGCTAGAAGTCGCCAGTCGACCCATTTATTAGGGGGGCCAAATCGAATCGCCCCCCGCGCGATTTGGGTCATGGCGTCTGCTACTCCGTATGCTGATTGTTTCCCGAAGAAGAATGGGGGCCGACACCTCGATCCCTGGGAAAAAGTGAATTTCTTCAATTTCACCAAACATGAATGATAGCATAGACATGAGATTACCATTCAAGATAGGTATACATCTTCTTGACCGCATATTACAGATTAGTAAGCCGTTTGCAATGGCATTAGCGACGTGCCCTGGCATCGCCCCTTTGATTATCTTTGATTGCGCGCAATTATCTCAATTATCTCGTGCCGACGACGTACACCCAATGAACCTTCCCGAGAAATTGGCTCAATTCATTTGGCTAGTATGTTAGTAAATCGATCGCTCTCATTCGCCTTACGAATATCATGTCCGAAACGTCTTTGTTTTTCTTCGGGCTATGAGGGAGAAACAGAATTATATATTAAATCTATTAGAAAATATAGAATTTGTTAGAAAATATCGAGGTTTTCTAAAAACGTAATTTAGTTTTTTCTAGAGATTTATAGATAAAATTTATATAAAATTACTATTTTATACTCCTTCTATATAGCTAAGAAAAACACTTTAGAAAGGTGATAACTAATAGACAAGAAGATCTTGCGATTTCTGCCCTGATCACCTGATGAGACTATGACGAGTCGTTTGCCAGCGGTCCGGTTTCAGATCCCTAGTCGAAAATGATCAGCCTAAGCCCCTGGTCTATATAAGAAAGAAAGGGTAGCGGTAGGAATAAGTGCAAATATGTCCATTTCACCTGAAACTTTATATATGCAAAAGATGATTGAAGCCGATCGTATGATCTGGGAGTACAATATACTGGCCAGTGCGTCGCGTTGGATACTACTAGCAGGATATCTTATTCTACTAGGGAGCTTTACTAATTTGCAAGATTCTCAGGGTGCTAGTTATAAGATCGGTCAAACCCATATAGGTAAAGCAATATTGATTCAGATTCAACACCCTCCGCTGATATCCTTGGGATATCTATTCTTCTGTGTCGGATCATATAGAATAGGCGCGCTTTACTAGAAGAATCAAGACAATTATATATAGCTAGTGAATAGGCTTTTTATATAAGTCTAATTTCAGTACATACAGGCCTAAGCTATTAAGTTATGGTCTAATAAAGATAGGCCTATATTGCTAAACATACTGGCTAGGTTTATAACAACGATAATAAGTATATATACTGCGTATTATAGCGAATGGTCGGTTATAGCTCTTTTAACTATTATAGCCTCTCTTGTTTCCTTGGCTTCTACTACATTACTAGTTTGGGTCTTTAGATTTAGAAAAATATCACGACTCAAAAGGGCCTATAAGGAGGAAATAGTCGGCAGATATAGATTAGAGGCAGGTATTCAGAGGGGTAGTTAGCTTTATCGATCGCTAAAAATGTAAAATTGAATATAAAAAAATTTATAGCAAATCTGCTTCTATACTTGAATATTTAATATAACTCGACCTAGTAACTGGAGTCCGCGAGTGCTAAAAGACAGCTTCGGTAAAGCGGATTACAAAATCTGTAGGCGATAACTTAAAGGTGTGATTCCTTTATATACTATAACTTGTTGAAGTCTTACAATTTTTAATATATTAGTATACCTTTCGATAAATTCGTTTAGATCCGAAGCTACCAGTCCGCAATCCACAAGGTCTATTTGGTGTAAACTTAGCAGATCGACCCGAGTAAGAAAACTCAACAAACTAAAGCTACTAACAAACGTAATCCTAGTAATACTATTCAGATATTTATTTGCCAATACTAGAAGCTCAGTCTGAGATCCCCCAATCCTAGCGTAGAATCTATAGATCTCGATACTTCGTATAGAAAAGCCCGCTTTCTAGACACTATATAAAGCTTTCATAGTTGTTTCAAGATAGAGACAAAAGGAGTCTTTCCAATTTATGAATATACGATTTGCGAACCAATAGTATTTCTTATACTAAGATTCATCGAAAGAGAGCTTAAATATCGTCAGATTTGGAAAACTCTTTATAGACTTCTCGAATATAATAGTGTTATATCTTCTCGATAGGATCTTACACTGGTCTCGGGCGATTATACTAAAGTACTTTTATACGGATATATAAGATAGCTTGTTTACTATATAATCCCAATTAAACTTATTATGATCCCTCCAGTATTCTTCTAGGGTGTATATATATACCTTAAAGTAATCTAAATATTGAACATCTACCGTATATTAGATAAATAGATATATATTATAGATTCAATAACCGATAATATATATAGATTAACAAGTTCAATAGCTTCATAGTTAAGTGTTCTTATATATAGAGTAATCGAGGAATAGGAAATCTCCTCTAAATCTTCTAGGCCCCTTTAAGAAAATATAACCTTAATATCCCGAAAAAGCTAAGGACGGACTATACGCTATAGTATCCTATTGGTCAAGACCAATTTTTTCAAGTATAGCCTAGGGAGATAGCAGAAAATCATATATAAGAGTTCGTTAGGTAAATCAGTTAGGTGAATTGGGTAGGATATTGTGTAATAGAAAAGGTTTGTGGCTATATCTACTATACTCAAGCTTTTATACTACAGAATATAATACAACAAGCGATTAGCGCGTATAAGGTAGGGCGATCCTGTTTTAGATCCAACACTCTCTTTAGAAATCACGTGCCGTTAAGTTTGATATATATTATATAAACTAGCTTCGACTAATATATCAAAACAATATTATTTATTGAACTCCCTAATTAAAGGATTCGGTGAGCCAAATTCGCCTTTTTTTTCTATTTATTTTTCGAGCTGTTTTAGCTAATATCTTGTATCAGGAGAAATAATAAAAGGTGTTGTTTCTTGGTCTTGTATATATTACTATAATATACAATACAAGGATATCGTGATAAATATTATCCTAAATAAGCCTCGCTCGGACTCTATCAATATGTAGCTATTGATCTTACTATACTAGTAAAGAATTAATATTTATACTATTTACAACAAATACGAGAAAGGCTGTGCCGACCCGGAGATTCACCAAGCATAATAGAGTCAGATATTAAGAAAAAGCTGCCAAGTCACCTATACTAGACGATTTCTTTAGATAAGACAATAGTAGGATTTCTAGATCTTATATACTGAGTCTAAGAGAGTTAATAATATTTTACGAAGAAACGAGAGCCTCGGCCTTTATTATTGCAACACTATATATATAGGATAATTGTAAATAAAAACAGCTTTAATTATTATCTACTCGCTCGCCAATCTTGATATCTACCAGAAATATATCAAAGTAATATTGTTTCAAACTCTAAGCTTCTCTAGAATTAGCTAGCTATAGGAATTCGTGCTACTTTACTTAGTTATATACCGCTATACTGGAGCTGAGTCTTACCTTTAGTAGTAGATCTACAGGATACTCTCTAGACTTTCCTATAAACAATAGAGCTAACCGCGATAGATTTGGTAGTTAAATATTATTACTCGAGTTACATAGAAGATTTTTCCTATCGCTAAGATAAAGCAAAATAGAGCTGATAGCTTTCAAATCCTCCTTAACAAAGATACTCGATTAATTTAATAAACTGTTACCAATATTAGCTATTCGTACTTAGTAGGATATACGTATATAGTAATAGATTATCTTACCAATTTTGACTCTTCTATAGTAGATCAATATTATATTACTATAGTTAATCGACCTATAGACTATCTTTAGAGTAGTATAAAGAAAAACTACTCTATACAAGACTTCCTAGTATATCGTTACTATATCTAGCTCACTAAATTCTACACTCCCTACAGTATAGGTAAGCGAAATAGCTAGATACTTATATTTATAGATAATATAAAACGTATCTCTAGACTCGAAAGTATCTATTAAACTAACTAAGTTATTATAGTAAGCTTTCTTCAATATTTTCAATCCTTTCGGGCTTTAAGAATACTCTTTGATAAGATATATAGAGAAAGTTTCAATATCTAATATAGTAATTACCCTAGGGTCTACTTAGTTAATCTTACAAAACTTATAATAGCGGTCTTACTTAGGACTATATATAGACGTTATAGGAGAGCTTAGTTTTATTAGAATACTAAAGCAGATAGATTTAGTATCTAGAGAAGGTTTTTTATTAAGTTTTTAGAGTGAGTTAAATAGTTACTCTTTTGTAATAGAGAGAGACTAGGAAATATTAGATACTAACCTAAGTATATAAATTAAATATACCTAATCCCTAGTAATATTTTATTGACTCCAGTTTCTACCGGAACTTTGATCCTCTCTGTTCTATAATAAGTAGGGAAGAATAGTCTTACGCTTATAGAATTCCGCTATAGATTCAAATTATATAACCTATAAATATATCTAGAACGATTATTTTATATAAAGCAGTTACTTAAGACTAAAAATAGAAAGATGGAAAGAGGTTAGGGATCCGAAATAGGCCATAACGTAGACTATTTCGGTATATAATAAGTAGTGTCTACTATATCTAGTTCAAAATATAATAAGATAGATATCAACAGTAATATAACAGATAATAAAAAAAGAACTTTTCTACGCGAAAAATGTCGGTATCGTTTATCTTTCTATATCTGTATTCCGACTTAAGTTCTAGATTCGGCTTAGGATAGTATAGCTAACACCGGCTTAGAGTAGAGTCTTAGAATCAAAGTCAAACTATCTAATATACAGCTAAAGCTGTCAGGGGATAGCTACACATAGAAACTGGAGGATAGCTCACTAGTATCTCTATTCTAAACGAATCTTAGTAAACACTCTATCGGAGCCTATTTACGTTTGTTAAACGGAGTAGGCACTTTATTTTACGCCGTTAGAGTGTCTACAAATACACAGTTCCTGGAAAAGTCATATAAAGGGTTCAAATAGATATCAGACCTAGTATCTGAACTATAAGCCGCCAGGAAGAAGGCAGCCGTGCTTAAAAGTTTATTAGCTATAGTAAATAGCAGCACCAAACTTCAAGAGCAGGCTATCAGGGAAATCCAAGAGATAGTTAATATACACGAACAGAGTACGTATAACTAGATTACTTTAGTAGAGTTTTATCAAGCGAAATACCAACAAGCAATATACAAACTTGGCCAGATAGCGAATCTGTTACAAGGGATAGATATACCTAGTCTTTTATTATCGAATAATGCAACCTGAGTAAATATAGACAATACTGTTAAATTCAATACTTCATATAAACTAATACTTATATACAAAGAATAATAGTGTCCACAATAGGTCGAAGCGGTATCCTAGTTTTAATCAATACTAAGCTTCGTTGCATAAGGTTAGACCATATAGTACCTATAAGATTCTCAAGTCAATCTATATAGAAAGCCAGGAAGCCAAGCTTCAGCGCTGAGTTTTCTATATCGTCTAAAGATTTAATCGCTAAAAGAGCTTTTACAAACCCTTAGTATACTCGAATAGCTATAAATATCTTACGCCAATATAAGGAAAAAATAGTACTTATGATCCGACGATCTTCCTCTAGCCGCCGGCGGGTATTCCACGAGTAGAAGACAGCCCATAATTTGGCCGCGTTTATCGAATCTACACCGAGTCAGTCAATAGATCATAAAAGCTGATCTGAGCTTGTATACTGTATTCGTAGTATAGGGGAGGGTCCTTATCGTAAATTAGTAATCCTTAATTATATATAGCATTGTAAATAGTAGATTAGCCTGTATTAAAAAAGTTAGAACAATAACTTATACCTTAGGACCAGAGTTTAAATTTCCTCCTTAGAAGGAAGTCCTATTTCGGAACTAACCCCTATTTTCAATAGATCAGTCCTATTTCGGAAGATCTAAACAAGATAGAGCTAGACAATATCTATTTCTAGGGCTTATATAAATTTAATCTCCTTCAAAGGTTGTCGGGGCCAATTGTTACCAATTCCTTGTGTAAAAATAGGCAAAGGAAAAAGATCAAACAAGAAAGCCTCTCCTCCTAACAAGACAACTAATCAGCGGCAGGCCCGCGATATCCAGACGCCCGAAAGAACGCCGGGACCAGCGAGGCAAGAGCTTGAATTAAATAATCAAAATAAAGAAAACGGCGAGAAAAGTCCTATTAAAGATAAGAACAATATTATAGAGTCCAATCTTAGCGATTATTCGGGCATAGACAAGAACAATAGGCCTGTAGAAGACCAACCGGATCCTATACCGAAATAGGTATAGGATATAATAATCGATATAAAAGACAATACCGGTCCGGTAGAGGCGATATTCAATCTGTATAAGAATAGCCTAGACTACTAAGCCTATAACGCCTTCTTTACAAGGCTTAATTAAACAATCTAGGCTACTAATAAACAAAACGATATATCCAATCTCGATACGTATACTATCCCCGAGATATCGTTTAGTATACTTTATTAGACAATAAGAGCCTAATTAGAGGAGGCAAATAGAGAGAGCTTACCTAAAAAAGGATAGATTGTGGTCTATAATATACAAGACTTATTGATAGAACTAAATAAGCGATATAGTTTACCCAGAAAGTAGAATCTATCTAGTGAAGCTATATCTAGATATCTTTATTCCGAAGATCTAGATCCTCGCTAGATCGTTAACCCCGATAGTTTAGAATTCTATAATATACCTACTAAAACCGAACCTGCTAAGACTAAACCGGGATTGAATACAAAAGAAGAATTATCAGAGCTTGAGA
>MWPW01001488.1:0-10117 GCA_002153405.1 Mycosphaerella populi pn0402
CAGTACAGGAAATCGGTATTGTCGCCACGTGGCACTCCGTAAAGCTTGTACGTAGTCGAATCGATGTCCAAGGCTGTCTTTTCTTATTTCTTCAAATCTCAGTCCCTTCGGATTCTAGAAAGCGATACAGTACCGAAAGGTCCTACAGTACTGATTTGAGTACAGTCGATCGGATTTTGGTTTTAAATTACAGAGCACTCTAAATCCAGCTGCTCCAGGCTTCTGTCTTTGAAAATTTTCGTCTCACACGATACCAAACGTAACAATTCACACTTTGATTGTCTTGCTTGTTTTCCCGCTAGAAGTCGAGCCTTAAACCAGTCATCCAATGCTTCCCGCAACTGGATGCGCGGGTAACCTGAGCATCCTGAGCATTCTACTACTACAATCGGTATCACCGGTTCTCATTTTCTAGAGGACATGATGCTACATATTGAAGGAGGAGCTGTTCTTGCTATTTTGACGGCATGGGCTATATACAAGCTATTCTACAAGCTAGTCTTGTATCCAAGATTCTTCACCCCTTTGGGGCATATACCAACACCAAATGTACGATATGGTGTTCATTTCTTGTGATGAAAGCTGACATCTGCTAGAATCGGAGTCTACTAACTGGCAATTCAAATTCTTTTGCAATTGAAGTACCTTATGCCCTGGTTGAAAGATGGATCAAGACCATACCGAACGCAGGCATGATCCGCTATTATGTTGTTGGTAATTCCGAATGGGTCCTTCTCACTAGCCCAGAAGCATTATATGAAATGTTCGTCAAAAAGACCTACGACTTCGAAAAGCCTGAATTGGTTCGGGACCTCATGCAGCACCTCGTTGGTGATGGAATTATACTCGCTGAGGGATGGAAGCACAAAGTACTCACTGCAACTTCATAATCTGGAAGTGATTGAGCTGACAATCCTTTCTAGGTCCAGCGCAAAGCCCTTATCCCTGCGTTCTCAAGTCGGAATATCGAAAACCTTCATGACTTGTTCTGGTCCAAGAGCCTGGATATGAGCAGGTTGATAGAGAATGATCTAGCGACAAGACCAACTGGAGACCGCATCATCAAGATCAGTGATTGGTCTAGTCGTGCGACACTCGACATCATTGGCCAAGCTGGCATGGGTGTGGAATTTGACTCCTTGAGAACCCCTCAAAATACACTCTACCAAGCCTACCAGAAGCTAATAAGACCGTCAAAAAGTGAAAAGCTGCTTTCAATACTTTGCATCTTGTTCTTATATCCGAAACTTATCTATCAAGTTCCTACACGCCGTAACCGCGAGATTGAAGAGTCTCAGCAGAAAATACGCAGTGCTGCTCGAAAAATGATCCATAAGCGGATGGCCGAAGATAACATAGACAGACCGAAGCTTGATGTTATATCGTTGGCTCTGAAAAGCAAAGAATTTACCGAAGAGGGACTTGTAGACCAAGCAATGTCTTTCCTTTCAGCAGGGCATGAAACAACATCAGCAGCTTTACAGTGGTCTGTCTATGCTCTCTGCATGCATCCCAACGTACAAATAAGGCTACGCAAAGAAGCCCGCACCCATATGGCTGTTTCTGCGATGGAAGGCCAAGATCCACGTTCATCTTTACCTGCGATCAAAACCCTGCCCTATCTGAATGCATTCTGCGACGAAGTCCTTCGCTATTATCCCCCAATCCCGAAGACGATCCGTACGGCTGTTCGAGATACCTCAGTTGCTGGTCATCCCATTCCAAAAGGTACCATGTTCGTTGTTTCTCCACAGGTGGTTAATCGTATGGACGAATTATGGGGTCCCAACGCCAAAGCTTTCGATCCGAGCCGTTTTATAGGCCCAACGGGGGTATATCAGCGTCCGAAGTCAAATAATCATGCTTTTTTGACCTTCCTACATGGACCTCGAAGCTGTATAGCGCATGAATTTGCCAAAACTGAGCTTTGCTTTTTGGTCTTTTCACTCGTCACGCGGTTTGCTATGGAGCTTCGGGACTCTAAGGCCGAGCTGGTCGTTCAGGAGGATGTGACTGCGAGACCGAGTGATGGCGTTTTGGCTAAATTCACGACTCTAGAGGAGCTTTGAAACTCGAAAAGAAAATTAATTTTATCACTTGAATGGTGATTTAATTCTTACGGCTTGGCAAATTTCGCCGGCATATAAGTTGGCCCCGAGGCCTTCAGAAATGGCTACTTCTCTTCTGGATCATGTTGTACTTTGATAATTTCTAGTTTGAGCGTCTATTTCAATTATTGATGATTGCCCTCGTTGAATTGCCTCAAATCCAGCTTCTGTGCTGTACTCCATTCTTCCTTTAGGGCCTGTTCAATCCGCTGGTTTCGACAGAGGAACTCCACAGCGAAAGGCTTAGGAATCGTCATGGTCCCGACCTCGTAGGCATCATGCGATAGGTCCACTTCGCTGGGTGCAACTAGCTTGAAGGCCCAAAGTATCTTTGCGATTGTTATAAACATGCTATTCTCCGCAAGGTACATTCCAGGACAAATTCGTCGCCCGGCCCCAAAATCCCAGTGATCGCGACCGAACGAATCTGATATATCATTTCTGAGATATCTTTCCGGCCTAAAGGATTCAGGGTCGGGGAACAAGAACGGATTATAGTGTAAGGCATATTGGTTGATGGCTATAGTACTGTTCTTCGGGATCGTGCGTCCTTTGTAGCAGATGTCTGCCGTCGTGTAGTGAGGAATGCTTAGGCTAGCGAGTGGGCGAATGCGAAGGACCTCCTTACAGATAGCTCGGATATATGGAAGATCACTGGAGTCAGAGAATCTGGGTGAACGTGAATGACCAACCACTTTGTCGAGTTCGTTATGTGCGATCTGTTGGATATCCGGATAGGCAGAGAGGTATAGCATACAGCTATTGATTGCCGATGAAGTCGACTCTGCTCCAGCCTCGATTAATGCTATTTTTGTTAGTCCCTGTTTCTGTGTGGAAAACATACAAAAATTATAACATACAGCCTGCCAGAAATGCAGCTTGAAGTTCGGTAATCTCCATCTTCAGATAGTTCGTCTCGATGAACCGTTTGACAAAACAATCGGGGGCTTCATCAGCTTCCATCCGTGATTTCAGATCTGACCAAAGCCTCATCCAGAGAGTTTCCTGCCGTTTGAAGAATGGTTCCAGAGACTTTCTCCACCATTGCAGTCGAACAGGGAGGATCTCAGCCAGTTGAGGAATTCCGTCCGCAACATTGATGCGTCTTGGAGAGGACACCTCGGAGAAGTCTTTCACAACCTGGTATATATCGCGGACATCATCGCATTCCTATATAACCGTAAGCTCACAGATTTTCTATCATCAGTTTCATGGCTCCTCGCTCACCCAAGTTGGTATCCTTTTCCCGTACGTCGAAGTCATAAGTACCGAAACGGTATATCGGCGAATATGCATATAAAAGTCCATTTGATTTTGATTGTTCTTTAACAGATCATGTATCAACTGTTTAGCTTCAAAGTCTTGAGATGGCTGAAATGTTGCTGAAACCCTAGGAGACAACAGTCCATGGGCTACAGACCGTAGGCGCCTCCATTGCGAGCCATACGGCATGAAGAGAAATCTCATACCGCCGGATAAGGCATCAGAAAGGATTGGCCATGGCGGTCGTGAGGAAGTCACAGCAGATTGTTTGTCGAGGATGTCTTTGACAGCTTCCGGGGAATTGAGTATATACCAGTCTGCCAGGCCAAGACGAACACGGTATATCTCACCAAGCTGCTGAGCCCATTCAATAAACTTAATATGAGGCCGTGTTGGGATCTGAAAGGAATTCCCAATTATAGGGAGTCCTGAAGGAGAGGGGAAATCTGCTGCGCTGTTCTCTTGAGATCTCAGATATAGATGAATTGCAACAGACCCAACAAGGAAGCAAAAGATTGTGATCATGGTGTTGTTTGTCGAGTAGACTCATTGTACTCCGTACATCTTGTTTTACTTTATTGAGGCTACCACAATTTCCCTGATTTAAGGAGCACCAAAGTAGAGATCGAGATCTGTGTGGACCAGATTGGCCACACTATTGACGTCGAATACACCTACTTTAGAAGCCCCGGATAACGATTCACCACCAATGAGGCGATCGAGATACGTAACAACTTTTCAATAATCGTTTTCTTTTCGTGGCTAGTTGATTTAGAGGATCGTACCTACATGTGTCTCCACTTCAGCATCTCGTGTGAGTGGGGCGGAACCTGTGTATTAACGATACACTTTGCCTATTCAGCTAACGATGGGCACCAGGGACTGACAAGATACTGTCACGGCCGAAAGTTCTTTAGCTATTATTTGGGTATTTTTCGGGCTTCCGGAACCGTTGTAAGCTGTATGCCCTCAGGGCAGATTAATGAGGCAGAATTACGCTATTTCCGCATAGCCGTCGGATCCTAGCTTCTTAGAAATTGATCCATATTCATTAGTTACATTTTCAGACACCGTATTACGAAGCCCTTTCCGTCCGTACCGCTGCTCTCCTTTCAATATCCAGGTAAATATTACACAAAAGACCTCGGGAGGGAATTCCGTGGATGGAGTACTCCGTACAAGCTCCCGGCTTTTAACAGAAGCACCTTGCTCCACCAATTAAATGAGCACCGCAAGCAGTACGAAATAAGGATCTGTCTTCATATGATAATTCATCTTCATTGGTCATAATATATGTTTTTGAAAGCCTAGAAGTAGGGCTTCGCAAGTGATAATCATAAAGTGGGTAGTAAAGGGCACATCGACATGGTAATAATGTAAGAAAGGTCATCCGTAGATGCTTCACGAATCAACAATAAGAAGTGCACATCGGCGGTGCACGCAAATGTAAAAGCAGGCAGCCAAGGCTGCTAGGTAAATAGAACCCACAACTCAACCGTACGCCCTCGCTAAAATCAACAAATAAAACAATCAAAAGTGTTAAAGAAAATCTTTCAAGGTATGGTTCGCATCTATGCATCGGGTGAACCTGTCTGTCGGCTCTCGGGTTGTGGGTTTTGAGGCCGGGATTTGGATGATCGGCACTGGGAGTCCATCTGGAGAGCATCCGAGCTGAAAAAGCCCGAGTCAGGAAGATCGGTAGGACCGAAGGAGAACATGTTGAGTGCTGAGTTGTGTAGGTTTCCCTTCATCGCAGTGGGATCGGAAAAAATGGCATCAATTAAATCGTCGCCTTGATCGTCGCCTTGGACCGGTGAGTTGGGAGAGACATAATTCGAAGGGAGCCAGTCCGTCCAATTCTGATTGCTATCCGACTTGCCACCCAATTCGAAGTAATCTGGTTGAATCGCAGCATCGTCAAAGATGTCAAGCATCATACTCTCGTTGAAATCGAATGCTCCTGGCTGTAGGCCTTGACCAGAAAATGGACTTGTGTTCGCCTTGCTAGAAGCTCGTTGACGAGGACTCAAATCAAGCTCTTCATCTCCTTGAACACGCTGCAGTCGCTCCGCAGTGAGTCGAGTTGACGGGGTAGACAGTCCCACATCCTTGTGTCGGCTGCTGCTCGGAGATTCAGAGGGCAGGGATAGGCGGCGTTCATGCACTGCGCGGTTGTTGCGACGGCGGGGGGTTGGACTAGTTGCAATGTTGAAGTCCAGGGAGGGGCCCTCAAAGAGGCAGTCCAGGTTATTGCTCTGTGATGTCGGGGCACGGTTCTCCTTTGAAGGTGTGCGCTTCTCCTTGGTAGTCGCGATGCGTGGACTGCGGCGAGGAGAGCAGCTGTTGACCATCGAAGCGTCCAACTCTTTCAGTGGACTCTCTTTTTGAGCGGATGAGAAAAGTGCCCTGCGTAAAGGCTTGGGAGTTAGATTGGTCTCATTTGTGGTAGGAACATTGCGAGTTGCCATGTTCCTGGCTGGGCTAGATTGAATAGCGCGTCGCAAAGCTTCAACGGCAGCTTCATGCTCCCAGCCATTGTTTTTGAAAGGGTCGGAGTGGTGAGGTTCGGCGCTGTTGGCACGACGTCTCTTGTTAGGAGATTCCTCGGGGTCGGGCTCCTCATCCTGGTCCAGGTCATCGTCTGGATGAGGAGTGATGCCATCGTCCGGTTGCACGGATGAGGCTTCAGTGGGAGCTGGTGACGACGCTGCCCCTACGCTGGATGCTATCGCAACTTGACTGCGAGTTCTCGTAGAAGGATTGGATAGCGGACCACCGCGGGTACGGTTTCTAACAGGTCGCTTCTTCTTGTTCGGGGCATTCTTGTCAGTGGGCTGCTTGTTCCACTTGTTTTCCGGGCGCATTGCCTTCATTTTGAAGAGCCAGAGTCCGCAAGGGTTGCAAAGTAGGACCTGGGAAAACTCATTGTCTTCTGGCAAGATAGTCTTCTTGAAGATCTTGAACTTGGTCAGAACATCTTCATTATTACGCTCCACTGATGAGTAAAACAGCATGTGAGGTTCTTCCATCATAGCCTTGGCTTGTTCATCGTTGCCAACAAACTCCTTTGACCATGTTCGGCGCCAGGTTGGAGTTTCGATACAACCGCAATTCTCACAGAAAGGAGGGACCTGGCCAGCTTTGATAGCTGACTCCAGTCGATCTTGAATCTGCTTGGTTCTCTTTTTCGCGCTCGCTCGACTGCGAGGACGAGCATCGTCAGCCTTTGGTGACGGGTCAGTGATGTGAAAATCACTCATGGGCCCAGCCCAGGTCTGAGAGTGTTGAAGAGGGGGGTGGCTTGGTAGAACAGGGTCGCTAGCAGGGACTGAAGGAAAAGAGGCCGTGGTGGGAGGCAAGGATGGTCTTGGTGTGGACACTGTATCGGCTGGAGTTGTAGGGGTTGATACAGGTGGCTTGGGAACCAGCCGTGGACCATTGCGCGAACCAGGCCTTGACTGGGATGACGAAGTAGTCCGTGGGGGGAGACGTGGCATTATAGCAACTGGGGGTTTGGGAGCATTGTCCACCTTTTCATGCGTTGAATATGCATTATTCGAGTTTGGTTGCGGAGTGTCAACAGCACTAATGGGGGAAGTGGCTTCCACCACATTTCGAGTTGTCGGGTGATGGTTTTGTGTCTGAGCACTCCTGCACTCGGCTCTTTGATGCTCTTCCACGGTTGTAGCTATGTCATCCTCGAGGATGTCTTCGAGACCCGCGCTCATGAAGCCGGAATCTGCATCCAGGGCGATGGGGGGCAATACAGGGCTGGATTTTGGGGGTAATCGACCCTCAAAGACAGGCGGAGAAGATGGCATAGTGAAAGCAGGCTCAAACAAGCCCTGATACCGCGGATCTTCGGGGGAGTGCGCCGTCTGGTCGCTAACAATATCGTCGCTCATCATATAGGGGCTTTGATATGTACTGACAACTGAAGACTCGCGTAATGAACTCGATTGAAGTTGACCTCGGCGTTGATTATTGGGAAGTCGGTTGATAGGGGTGGGTGGGCGGACAGGTTCCTCATTAGACTGCTCTGCAGCAATGGAGGGATTCACAGGCGTTGGCCGATGGATTCGAACAGAAGCTGCTGTGCTGGCTGCAACTCGCAGTGAGCTAGGTTGGCGCTCGATATTCATATCAGATTTCCCAGGCCAGTTTGCTTGATATAGCTTGGCCCGTTTCCGGGGCTGCGAATCCATTGGATCATCTCCCCCGCTGGCATATCCAGACTGGACGGATTCCCTTCGAGCATTGGTGGGCTGGCTTTGATAGTAGTCGGCATCGCGCATTGAAACGCTCGACGATGGTCGGATCATATCGCTGCTTTGGGCAAAGCCATTCCTCGATTGCGATTGTTGTGTGAAATTGCGAGAGCCACCAGGAGTGGATACACGGCTACCATTGGCAAAAGAATGAGTAGGAGACGCAGACCGTACAGACTCATTACCAGCGTAGTTCGAAAGTTCGCGGGGAGTGGCACCCTCACTCAGCATCTGATGAAATCGCTCAATGCCGGAATGGTCAACAGGAGAACTAGCATGATCTTGCTGCTGGCTTCTGGATCCTTCGGTGAGACCCGGGGTTTGTCGAACGAAATTAGCCCAGGACTGAGTATCAAAGTCCCGTGGAGCGACGTTTGTCTCTCGGTACTTGTGCATGCTATCTAGGTACTCATTTTGCATGACAGTAGGGACAGGAACTAATCTGAGTTTGACCTCGAGGGTGTCCTGTCCTGCGCCTTTTGAAAACAGCCCCATTGGGTTTTTGCATACACGTCCAGTCACCATTGTCTTTGATTGGTGTGCGGGCGCATCCGGCGTCGGTGAAGCGGAAGCGAGAACCCACGATAGCATTCCTTGGCCCACCAGGGGCGTTTCGTATTCTGAATAGTCATAAGCGTAAACAGTGTAGTCTTTTCCAAGCTGTGCCACCAATTCCGGGCTTTGAACGAGTAAGCTTCCAATCCAACCAGTCATGAGAGATATAGAGAGAGGTCTAACCTAGCCGAAACAATGGCTTGAATGCAAGTCTTCAACTCGATCACACCGATCACGGTGTTTTCATCCAACTGTGCGGATTGGATATCAAGCACATGAGGCCACCGGGCAAGACAATTAGTCTTATTTTCATTGTCGAATGTGTATAAGACCTTCACTATTCAGCTTTTTAGTTTCTGTTCATCAAGATCAAAGCAAAGCAAAGAGCCAGTCATACGCCTCATGGGCCGGACGGTGATTCCGTCCTGAGATTCCATCTCATAAAATTCAGATTCCCAACCATGCACGACAATCTCTGTAATTGCTCCGGTTTTCAGGTATCGTGAAGAAATAAATATTCAGAAGAGAAGAGAGGTGTAAGGTTCTCAGGTTATTAAAAAGGCAGTTTTTCGAATTGAAGGGAGGTGGGGACAGAGGTTGACAGCATGCAGGTGTACAGTAATCGATGTTGAGACGGCAAATAGTGATAGCACACGACGGTCGGGCAGGATTGGAGCAATCTACCAACTAGGCATATCGCTCAGGTATCTGGTCGGCCGGGAGAATAGGTGGGTTATGCAACCTGTCGTGCGGCAAGGTCTGCAGGACTGGAATGTTAGTCGCTTCAAGCGTCGATCTAGGGCAAAGCGTATCGATAGACAGCTTCGTAGCAAGGGCAGGAGACCAATGAAGGAGGAAAGGGAAGAGAAGGTGAGAAGAACTAACGTGGAAGCTGCAGCTGCAGGAGGTGAGGGTATAAGAGGAAGGAAGACCTTACATGCGCGGGTTGAAGCTCTGATCTCCAAACAAGCGTGTACGCGACGTGACGGAGCCAATCGCGGTGCGCGGTCGCGGCTTCCCGACCACCTTGATTTATGGTCGTGCTAGGCCGGGTTGGGACTAGCGTATATAGTCCTCCGTAGTGGTTGGAGCTCTGGAGTACGCGGTATTAGAGTAAGCTACAGAGTACCAGCTAGCGAAAGGCTAATAATTGACCTAGAAGCTGTAATATAATGGCTGAGCTAGACTTCTTGGGCATTCTTCCAGCTTGCAGAGCCCCTTTGTGCCGAAAATTCTAGAGAGAGAACCCAATGTGGTAGCTATCAATACTTCTAAATGTTCACTTTTCAAGGAAATTAAAAGCCAACGTAACTGCTGCTTATTTGTAAACGGGCACTATACTTATCACAGATAGTTGTCTTTTTCCTTGAATCAATATCATCGACGTTCAGAAATGGGGCCTGAATGATATGGCGGGAAAGTACTCCGTAGGCGGTATACGTATCACGTGAGTACCGTGATTCAAGACTGCAGCGTCTGCTATCGACTACGGCAGGACTTCCACAGCCATTCATTACCCCCATCGCCTATACAATGTCGACAGCTCCCGATCCCAAGGTCCAGTATGTCAATCTGAAATAGACCATTTATTATTTGGCGGTCCTGACTGACTCCAACTCCAGAGACCTGCTCAACAAGCCAAAGAGCGAACTCACGTACGTGCTTCCTATGTCAAGAACAATCTTCCAATTATCACGTTGCGCAATGGAACCCACCGCACCCCTTTCTTGCTTCCGTTACATTGATTCATCTCTGTCTGTTCAAAGAGGGGCACAGTAAATGCGGGGCAATCTGCATCCTCTCAGCGACCGACCATCTCTTCACATTCCTATGCATGCGCGATCTAGAGACATACATTGAACACAAAGACTAACCCATGGTGTCCCCACCAAACAGTGAATATGAGGTCGCACTCGTCGAAGA
>MWPW01001499.1:0-14290 GCA_002153405.1 Mycosphaerella populi pn0402
GATTCATAAACCGTATCTTTCCGCTACATCCCTGTCTTATTACGCGAGGCATTGCGGTGTAGGTGCTTCCACGGAAATCAAGTGGGCTGCTAACGACCCGTGGGAGACAGCCGGTCCCTTATCTGCCCCTGACAGGAAGCTGGAGCGAAGCCACGGCGACGCGGATAAGACCTGAGCGGAGAGCCGTTAATTTAGGAGATCAGTATCTGCCTCTGCTCTGGTCACATCATTTGCCATCTCGTCCGTGACTGTTGGACCTGGCGGCTAGGGACCCCTGTTATGGCCCAAAGTCGAGATCATTATTCCAAAAGTTGTCCCATACATTCACTCCTTGAATCAATATTACTCCTATCCCTAGAAGCCGATGGCTGACCACGACGCTTCACTGAACACGGCCCAAAGGCTCCCAGGTATGTCTGCCAGCCGCAAGGGCCCTCGTGCCTACATCAGCTACGCCCATGGCTCTAAGATACGCGTAGGTCTGTGAAGCAAAAAATTGGCGCCAGGATCATTTGTACTCCCTAGAGAACTTCGTCTCAAGCTATCCCTCCTGGCTGAGCCTAATTCATTATTCCCGACTATCTCAAACTATTCCCGACAGAACTCATAACGATCAGACAAGCAATCTTCCTGTCACGTAGCGTCAGAATGATCACCTACCGGCCTTTGCGCCCAAACCCGGCGTCTGCTGCCGATGTTAGCTTCCAGCTTGCAACGTAGCGACCTGGGCTTACACTCTATGCCATAGAGGAAAATGTGAATTATTCAATTCATTTCTCATCTGGGCAGCGAAAACCTGCACCTCCTCTTTCGTCCATGGGTAGGGAACGCCAAACTTGGTCAGTAGCCACATAGCCCAACCTTCCATCCCAGCTTTCCAGTGTTGGCCATTCACGAAACCAATCTCTTTCAGCTGCTTGTCTTTAGGCCATGGCCCAATAGGCCATTTTTTCTGTTCGACTCGAAAGTTGAGAAAGCCGGCGTGTTCTATTCTGCGAGTCATTTCGGTGAAAGCGTCGCAACAACGACCGGCACGCCGGCTACAGTCAATAATCTGGGGAGCCCACGCATGGAATTGGCTCTCACGAGGCAATTTCTTGCCATCAATCTCAGGGATAAAGCTCATCTCCACCTGTTCAATCCAACCGCCCGGATTCAGATTGCTAGGGAGAATTCAGCTTCCAAAATTATATAGGCAGCTTTAGCCAGTACTCACTCGAATATCTTTGCATACAAGCTCTCCCACTCATCCTCATTGAAGGAACCTCCCATGAACCGCATATGTACCAGATCAAATTTTTGATTCCATGTCCAATCCTTCAAGATGTCGTCGACCTCCAGAGTACAATTTGGTGGAACCCAAAGGATGGAGGGAGGGAAAAGGTCTACTCCTCGAACCACGGCTGTACAAGTCAGAGTTGCAAAGGGCACCGACCTAACCACATATCGTGCAAATAGAGACATCTCGGGGATTAAAAAGAAAGAGAAAAAAGTTGCCCAGAGGAAGCTAACTTGCCTTTTGGATTCCAATCAGCGACATCACTAGCCGGATCAGCCAAACATTTTGAGGTCGGGGATGTTTAAACCTACATTGCCCAAGACCCTGTTCCTGTCCCTATGTCCAATATATGCGAGTACTCCCCGACTGGCGATCGAAAGAAAGGATTCGCATTTTCGGAATCGACAAGATTGCTCACAATGTGACTATTCGCTACTTCAGCCCCGTAAGAGAAGAAAGGAACCCAGCAAACTTTACCCATAATCGTAGCACTCAAACTGCTGTTCATCGCAGGGGAAGCTGTGCTTCATGGTAAGCTATGGTACCAAATATCAACAGAGATATTCCAACTAACATGTATCCTTCTCTTAAAACTTGATATCTGTTGAAACAAGACATCAGTAAAGTGTCTATGTGTATTGAACAGCAGGCACTTACCGTCTCCCATTCTCCATGGTTCCATTATGAACCGAGGAGCTGACCGAGACCGTCTCTCTAATATCAGGCGTCAACTTGGAGAGTGAAGCATAAGACATACGTTCATGAAACTCACGAAGGTAAGTCATTTGACCACGGAATGTTAAAGGCGACACAAAGATTGCGATCCTAATTGCCAAATTAATAAACGAGAAATGACGTCATAAGTCAAAAATTTCTATATCCACCCACCACTTTAATTGAGGATTCGGCCATGAATTTGGCTGGACGGACGGAAGGGAGCATTAGTTTTATGAGCGGTAAACGGACACCGAGACGCAATGTAATCTTTTATGGCTTCCAATGATGATCCAAGGGGGGAATATGGTGTTGCTTATCTAGGAGCTATTATCCCTAGCACTCATTAATTGGTACCACTTAGGAATGTGATCTAATGATGTGATTGGTTGAGGCAAAGGAAGATCCGCACAAGCCCCTGTCAGCTCGGATTTGTTCGGGCTCATCTACGATCGCATCTTCAATGGATTGAGATGTACCGTATTAACAAGGTGGTAATTGTCAAGTATCGCAGTGGTCCAAGCTTATGGCGGGTTGCGGGACTAACTATGGAAGCTTAAATACACGGGGGCTCCCACCTCTGATAGTTAACCAACTTAACAACACAATCCAATCACTTACAACGACAAACAGGGCGGTAATCTTAAACCTCGAGAAGTACCCATCGGGCACTATAGGCACCCAATTGTACACTTGATAGGCGATTGGAAACGTGCTAATTCAAGGGCAAGAACAGCATGGCATTTGAAGAAAAAGGACGTTGAGAAAGTCATAACACCGGCAATGTTGAGCAAGGAAGTATCTCTCTAAAATTGATGCGCTTTATCTAGCTGGTCCCAAGATAACACGCGAATGAAGCGTTAGAGAGTGATCCGAGGAGTAGGTGATCTACGTAGAAGCTGCTACGTAGTCGGTAAACGTTTAAAATGAGGCGTTATGGCGTGAGCGGAACTGTAATGAATGCTTATACTTGGTCAAAGAAAACGGGGGAAACATCTACCATTGCAGAGCTGTCTTTTTGCAGGTCGCAAAGATTCTGGTGGAAGTCAAAAATCTCAGATTGCCTTCGCAACGTCAGTCAAACTGAACGTGGGAGTGAGAGGCTGTCAGGAATCAAGAGCGGCTCACATCAAGGTCCTCCATTGGAGTGGTGAAAGGTCTGACCTTAAAGATATTGTAAAAAGCGGAATGAATATTTCAATATGATCCACGAAAACGATGGAACTGCTCTCTCTCATTAGTAATCGAATTGGTAAGCTCTATTCTGCTCTGTTATGTCCTGCGGTAATGTTTGCATTCCTACATGCCTGGGCTTTGATCACGAAAGAATGCAATGTACTGGTTACTGCGGAGTGATCTGCTTAGCAGGGGCCGTACGATGGGCCAACCAATTGCACCGTTTCGGCTTGACCGAACGTCACATCCTGCCTAGGCTAAATACTTATCTAATGTGGCTGTGCGGATCCCCGGAGTTCTTGAAACTATGCCTGAAATGTCCAGGAGCTTGTGCAGGTATACCCCACTCGGAGCGCGGCTGACTGAAGGTATCCGAAAAGTCCCCAAGCTTTCCATTCTCTGGCCATTTGTAGATTGTGGTTGCATGTTTCGTCTTTTCCGACATGCGAATTGTTCCCGAAATGGTGATTCCAAAGCGCGTGAGATCGGCCAGACAGACGACCCGCAAATCTACGCTCTAAATCGGGGCCCGCCTAAGGAGAACGATCATCAATGTGCCACATCCGATTACAAATTACTCAAAAGGTCTCAACCAGTCCTTTCGTGCGATGTTATTATTCGAACGGTGGCCTTGAAATCATTTCCTGAACGTATGAGTAGTGACTTGGATACGACATTTTGTTGTTTTGCAGCTTGAATCAAGATAGCAAACTTGGGAAATTGAGTTTTCAGCTTGTAGTTCTGGGTAGACCAAAAAGGTATTATTCAAAGGTCTCTGCTGTGCAGAGAAATCTTCGAGGGTCGCACGGAGGTGCTTCTATGTCTATGTGAGGAGTCAAGGAAACCAACAGCTCTTCAGCTGCGCCACACAATCGCATTTTCGTGGAGTGGGGCATCCTAACCAACTTTCGGTTCCGAGAAATCACCGAAGGGCGGTTGTCTCGAAGAAAAATACAGTAGTCACAACCTTTCTGCCTTGTGTTTTGCGACTTGAAGCCTCCCTTTCGGCGCTTGAATCACATGCCTTAGCTCAGACTTTTGTGATGATATTGGTACAAAAGCAAAGGATTATATTTAGGCCGTGGTTGCATGTAGGACAAGAACATGCCGCCGAGTGATATGATTTCTCAACTACTTTTGATGATGAGCTCAGGTTGAACAAAGATAATATATCTACTGTTACACGGGTAGTTAACTTTGCACTGGGAAAATGGAGCTGAACATTCACGGATTGATATTGGGCGTTATTTAGTCATGGACCAGCGAGGCGATGTGGCGGTAAAGTGGGCGTGGCTACCATATCCAAGTTCGCCCTTCCTATGTCACCGTCTATCTGGAGGCATTGGATCAAATCAATCACGCCGCATGCT
This sequence comes from Mycosphaerella populi pn0402, assembly GCA_002153405.1. Lineage (NCBI taxonomy): Eukaryota > Fungi > Ascomycota > Dothideomycetes > Mycosphaerellales > Mycosphaerellaceae > Mycosphaerella > Mycosphaerella populi. The sequence goes on from MWPW01001499.1 coordinate 4,540, forward strand.
GTGACGTCATTATGTTCTCAGCGTGTGATTCAATGACTGACGCAAAGGAGCTGATCTGCACGGGGGCGTCCGTATTTCTGTTGGCTTATCTCTCCTACGTTCATTTTGGAGCTAGTTGGTACCATGCATATCATGAAGGGGAATATCTCCTGGTTTGTTATCTTTATCAGGCCTGTGTGATTAAGATTAAACTAACTTCGCGAAGCCCAATGATGACCAGGAGCAAGATCGTCTGGATTTGGTGCGTGTCTAATAGGGATAGGAAAGTAAGCAAATGGGAATCGGTGCTGACGAGAGCAGACTCATCATATTTACTTGTTGCTGCTGAAAGGGGCATTAAATTCAGCACCAGTCAAATCACCTGCTAGCGTGTTAGATCTTGGTACTGGCACGGGTATTTTGGCAATTGATTTTTCGGAGTAACTCCATTTAGCACGAGGCTTGTAGGGCTTCTCGTTGACATCATGCAGCAATCACCCTCAATCGGAGGTCATTGGTAAGTTTTTATCGTGTTAGAGCCATCAGTCCGAGGCACTCATTTCCGGATTGCAGGCATTGACCTCAGTCCTATCCAGCCATCATGGTATTATTCCAGTGCCCGTGAAACATGTCGAAAGATACTTATCTATTTAGGACACCACTTAATTGTCGATTCCAAGTTGACGACTACGAGCAACGATGGTCCTTCAACGCACCGTTCGACTACATTCACGGTCGAGAGCTAGAAGGAGCAATTGGTGACCACGGGCGACTATTCCGGCAAGCTTTCGATAACCTTAGACCAAATGGATGGTTTGAGATATCCGCTATTGAAATAAGCACGATATCTGATGACGGGACACACCTAAGAGCGACATGCTTCTTGAAATTCCTCAGGAGCATACGTACCGCATCGGAAATATTTGGGAAATGCATGGCTTCCGTGCTTTCATGGAGAAGTCGGATGATAGGAGTTGGGTTCGTCAATGTCCAAGACGAATTATACGAGGTATGCAAGACCGTGCACGAGGCATCAAGAAACACCACCTTAATCACAAAGAAGCTCCCCCAAGGGCCTTGGTCAAAAGACCCTAAGTTCCAAGAGCTTGGAAGATACAATGAATATAGTATAATCGAAGCATTTCCTACATACGCATATGCGCTCTTTACACGCGTGCTTGGGTGGCAACGTCTTGAGATCGAAGCTCTACTAGCAGGAGCGCGACGTGAGTTGAAAGACCCATCCGTTCACCTGTATACTCGAGTGCATGTTATTTACGGACAGAAGCCTCGTTTATTGGAACAGTTTCTATCTTTGGTGCGATAGAAAGCCTACATAAATGCAATTTTTAGTTTGATAGATAATGATTCTTTAACTTTGAGGGCTTACAGGAAGTTGCGGACCGAGTGGAGACTGCATCAAGCTAGCTTTGATCCCGCTTGCACCCGCCCTCCTAAATTGGATATTCTGAGCTGTGGGACTACTTGTAAACTCAAAAGGAGATCTTGTGATGAAGTTGACAAGCCTCATTTTGAAAACAGAGTGGAGACTTCGACTTAAGCGTCCTGACTCAGGTTGGATATACTATCCCAGTACGGTTTTCTAAGAAGAAGGTTGGATATACTATCCCAGTACGGTTTTCTAAGAAGAAAGTCTTCATAGAGAGCATGGAAACCAATATCGAGATTATGTGGGTATTCAGCTCTCAAGGCTTATGAGCTCCGATCTGGAAGATCAAGTTGAAAGACCTATACCCAAACATCAATTAAAAGAGAAATTCTAGACTCTTCGTCGGAATCAGTGAAAATAGAAATCTCCTCGTCAATCTGTTTGTGTGCCATCTTGGGGTACTCGGCTGCTAACGAGAAACATTGTCGCTGCGTAGCGTAATTTTTTTGCTCATCATCGAAGCACCTCATGCAACGGGACATTATTACTTTAATTGAACTGATTTCCTCGACTAACAGGTCAATCTCTCTGTCGCAACTTCCCGTACGAAGGGATATATCAGCTGCAACCTCGCAAAGTCGGCGGGCCGAGTTTAGATGAGTGTCAAGGGTGCTAATAATACACCTTGAGCAAATGACCCCGCCCGTAGCTTTGAACCCGCAATATACCGCACCACAAACCTCACTAAATGAAGGTTTGATCGCAATGGCATCTTCATCGACATGAATACGAATTCCTCGCGGAAGAATAGGAGTAGTTGCACTCTCTTGTACAAGGCTTCTCACGGACTTGAAGCCCTTATATAGGTGATATATCTGCCTTTGTATAACTGCATCGTATTCTATATTGACTCCAGAGGAGATGCCTGCCAATGTCCTATTTTTCTGGTTCCTAAGTTGACGCTGAGACAATTTTGGCGTCGATAGGCAACCAGCAAGTCTTTCCATCTGTACTTTCAAAAAGTGAAGATTTTCTGATATGCAGATAATACCACACTGCAAAGCTACATTTATAAGTAGCAAGTAAGTGGTCAGGAACTCGCTTGAGAGAAGCTTTTGTTTCGGATCTCGTGATGTGGATAACCAGTGTAGATAGAGACGGGAATGGTGATCGAAATATAGAACAGAACTCTAAACCGGACGATATAAGGCTCTATCTCGCGTAGGTGCGATCAAAGATAGGGGATTTATCATGTGAAAAGGCATATCGTTATTAACTTCCTACTGTATTTAGTGGAAAGACCTACCTTTGTGGCTGAACCTGATTACGGAAGAGCTGATCTACGACTGCCGATCACTGGAGCGCGGTGTGAGCCACATCTCTCGACACTTTGGGTTTGGTGTGGCGCAGCTTGTCTGGCCTGTTCGTAAGCCTTCAGGATCCACCGGCTAGTGGTTCGAAAATCGAGACTAAGCCACGCGCTTTTTGAAGGTTCCTGCCGCTTCACAGATTTGTGCAGAACTAACAGCGTCCGAGAAGCTCTTCCCAGCAGTCTCGCTACGTTCAATCAGAATGTCTACACAGAATATCTTCTTTTCTAAAGACGAAGCCGTTTGCACCCATCAACAACCGTCTCTATCTTACTGACAATCACGCTCGATTTCTCCAACAGTCAGTACCCTGCTTACGAATCACCTAGCGATGTCCCATGGAAATTCTGTGGCGGGGTTTAATAATTTCCTCTGATTGGTGGACTAGAACCAGCCGAACTAAATGCACGGGCTGCTGTGGCCACTGAACAACTTTTCCGCCTATCGGTATGTGTGGCTGCCTTATCTACCTTTAAGATCCTTTTGATCTAGGCGTCGGAAAGCAGCGACGAAGGACGATTCAATGAATTGAGGCCAAATATGAATTCGCCCCCACGGGCATATGCTGAATATCACGGTTGCTAAGCGTATATAAAAGCCGGTGATCAACACCTAAATGTTAAGGTTCCACGGGACACATTTACATGACAAAAATCCTATCGTCAAGTGCAATGAGAAGCGTTATTACGTTAGGACCTATTGATAGGATGCATAGCCAATTTCGACAGAGCCTGTGAGGAGGCTAAGAGAGCCATTCACATCTCACGACCGAGATGTAGATCGACGGCCGTATTAGATTCTCGCCTTCGTGGAGAAGAATGGGTCACTGTCCTCACGGCGCAAATCCCATGAAACTCGCTACCCAGAGATAATCCAAGAATCCTGACAACCTTGGCACTGTTGACTCGTCATGGGCGCATATTTCCTAGCAGAGAATTACAATGCTGTCAGTAACACCGAGCGAACGGCATGTATTTTGGCAACTAAGATACAGAGGAAAGGGGATCTAGAGCGCAAACATTTGCCGGAGTAGACGGCATCAAAATGTCAGAAGCCTAGCTCAAAACTCAACGCATAATTGGACAGATGCAAATGCTGCATGGCGTTGACTTGCTCGTCGACGAGGAAAGTACAATAATTTCTCAGCTGCAAGGAAATATATGCGCCTTTTGTTCATGTACGAAGTCACCGTTCACGCTGTGATCGGCACTTCAATTCCTCAAGCTGGACCGACCGTATAGACATGACGATCGCGACTCCAAGTTACAATGACCCCGATCATATAGCTAGGTAACCATGGTTCTGTAGCTTAGTGGCTTCTGGGGACCATGCTAGACTCCAGGATCCCGACCATTGATCGTAATAATTAGGAGACCAAAAGCTTTCCGAGAGAACTCTACGAGGTTGATTGTGTGGGAAATTATGTAACAGTTTACTATTATATTCGGAGCTGTACATAGCGAGTCGGATGCAAAGAACCTTCTGACAAATATTATTAAAAGGTTAAAATACATTTTCTGAATGCTTATATTTCCTGGTACAAACACAATCTTATTCTTCCGTGTGTAACAAAGATACAATAGAACTAATTACCTCGTTCTAGACTAGCAAATCCGACTTCGCTTGTTTCCCGGGCCCGAGTCGGAGCCGACGTCATATTACATATATTCTTACAAGTCTGCTAGCTACCTTCTACTTAAATATCGTGCAACAAGTCTAGTCTATAGCTGACCGGACTACCAAATTGAATGTAAAAGCCGAATATTTTCCCTGCAGCATTGCAGAGTCGGATACCTCCGTATTGTTAGTCTTTCAAACGTGAGCTTCATAATACATTGCTAAAATCTATACCGCTTCTATCTAGACTCTCTATATTGGCCCTTGGTCTATTCGGAGTATATTAGGAATAAAAGACATCTCGTCGATTGTCAAAGACTTCGAGTACAGTTTGTACATACCTCAGTTTAATAGTTATCCAAACTTACGGGAAAAGAATACGTGTCCGTTAGTCTTGCTACCCAAATCGCCATGGTTACTTATCAGTTCTGAAGCACCCTATACGATCAGTGGCAGTTAGAATGCTATAATCATTGGCAAGACCTACTAATTCCTTAGTATTTGATAAGACTTAAGTAACAATTAGTCACTCTGTCAACATGCTTATTGGTTCGAGAGATCAGAATACCTTCTAGATTTCTAGTGATGGGTATTTCCCATATGCTAAACATAAGAACCAGGACAGAGCCCTAGGCCATGTAGATGTCTAAACGATTTGTCGGCACGTACTTCGTCATTCAAAATGAGGAGCGAGTGCCTAGCCAGAGGTTTTCTCTCTTGCCATTTGCTCAGCTGCTGTGGATCATCCCCATTCTGAACCCCCCCCCCCCCTTCCAAATGACAACCCTTAGTGTAAGAGAGTAAGCTGACATAGCGATGTAATCGTACTGGATTGGTTGATTAGACAACAGAGAATCACCAATCTGGTGACTCCAGATAAGGTATTAATTTGGAGCTGATAAAGTAAATGTATGATACTGAATGGCTGTCAACATCTCTCACGGCACCAGACTCATGACAAGAGGGAAATACATAAGCGTCTGACTTCTGCGGCCCCCTTGATCGGCACCTTCCTTGCTGTATTTATTCCCCAGGTCCTGGGTCCCTGTTGCTGCTTTATACTGGCTATTTATAAAAGCATGGTTTTTGCGGAACCTGGTCAAAGTGACTTATCAGGAGCGCTCAGAGCTTGTCTCGAGTTTCGTGTTTATCAGCTCTGCAAGGTTCGTTGCCAACTCAAAGCAATAGATCGTAAAGCAGTATCCGCCCTTGACTGGATCAAAAACCTAAAGTGGATACCGACTTTTCCAGATTCCAGATTCCATGTTGTCAATGGACCGACGGTATAGATCGCAAGTAAAGCAGTCTACGCATTGACCCATTCACCTATGTTCTGAGAACCAGGTTCTCTTGGCCATTTAAAGTCTGTGGGCCCACTGCATGTCCATTGAATCCCCGAACCGTTACCTATCTTTTGGACGATATGCACCATCAATTACAGACAGGATTTTTTACCACTACCAGACAGCACTTTTGGACCAACATCATAGAGAATAAGCTTGGAAAATGATGATCGTTGATGGTTCTAGACCTCTGAAGACTACTTATGCCTGAAGGACTCGGTCGGAGGCATTAAGTGAGTTACCATTCGCAGTTACAGAAACTTGGAATTAACATGAGAGATTCTGTGATAGCTCATCCCACCGCCCTGACACAAAGACCATCTCATGAACCTCACAGTCCAGCTAATAGTATCCTGGGCGAAATTCATACAATCTGGGTCGGAAATATTCATTCAGGGACAAGACATCTTAACACTTCGAGACTTTATCGTGGAAGAAGGTTTCGTGGAATTAGAGAACCTATACTTCATTGTGAAGAGCAATTGTGCTTTTGTCAATTTCAAAACTTACGCTGCCTGTGTCTCTGCTACAAAGAGATGTGGAGACATGAAGTTTTATGGTACCTATTTGAAATGTCGTTGGCCTATGCGCCATGCTCGTACGTTCAGTCATCTTGTTGATGGAGGGGCCAACCTGAGATTCACAACAGTCCCGGGAAAGCTTTATATGGGCATCAACAAAGCGGTCCGACAAGCAATGTAGCGGCTTTGCCCAGAAGATCTGGCAAAGCGTCAAACCGGTTTTTCATTTTGAAAGTTTCACGACGGATAGCCTTGAACTAAGCACAAATACATCTACGTAGAAGACTCGGGCTCAGAATGAAGGAAAGCTTCTCGAAGCGTTCAAAACATCCCAGAACGTGTATTTGGTGTTTTCTGCAAATAAATCAAGCAAATTCTTTGGTTACGCTCGATTGACGACACCGGCCATTGTAAGTCAGTGCGAGGTAGATTCGCATAAAGATCTTACCGTGGGTTACTGGTCTCAACTACACGTGAGTGAGACTGCAGCCTCTCTCAAGGCTCCAGCTGGTACCTTGATCCACAATCCTGATAGGGAGACCTTCTTCTGGATAGCTCAGCAGCCACAAAAAGAAGCCCAAGACCTCTATAGGAAACACACCCTAAGAATCAACCATAAGAGTCCCGAGAGACCCTTTAGCGGGACGATGCAGCTTCGATGGCTGTCAACCAGACGTGTTCCCTTCTCACGAGCCCGTGGTCTGCGAAATCCGTGGAATTCTAATAGAGCGGTAAAGATTGCCCGCGATGGCACTGAAGTTGAGCCTTCCGTTGGATAGCAGCTCATTAGCTTATTTCACTCTCCATAAAACAATTCTAAACTTCAAAAGAAACCATAGTGCACAAAAAAGAGCAGCATTCGTCACACGAGGCGGCATCAAAAGTGACAGATAAGACCTGTCTATCGCAGATAGGGTTGATCAACTGGTTCCATACCATCAGATAGGCAGGGATTAGCAAGAAGGAAATATAATGAGAAAATAAAAGCCTCAGATATGAGCTATCTCATGTCGGTATTGACCTGGACCACCTTGGAATTTTTCAAATTCGTAGCATCAAGTACTCGACCTGAATTTAAGAGACAGTAGTCTGTCGCAGTATAGGTTAATACTTCGCCGGATATCATGCTCCGACCTGATTGCACATACGAACAGGACCACAAGCCACACTGATCGTTCAAACGACTCACTGCCTGCCGAGGGTAACGTCGCATAAGAAATTAGTAGTGTAATTTCCCGATATTGTTCAGATCATAGCTAGAAGGGCTTTGCCTACTTCATGTCAGTATTGATTACTCTGTAGCCACAGGCCCCTAAATCTTCGAAAGATTAGGCCCCACACGTACTAGATCGTATAAAAGCTACCAGACACTGTCACCTTCTCAAGCCTGATTTCATTTTCTATGCGTTTCTGATATTCGGTAGTCTCTAGCTCAGCATAGATTCATTGCTAGGGCCTGTACTAAGGGAGGTATTCACATCACCTTCGTTCGCTATCTTTGCAAAGCTATAGACTAATATTTACAGGAAGCTAAATCCGACTAGGCTTATCGCTGCCGAGCAGCCCGTGAGCCTGGATTACGTATGGAATTGTTGATCCGCGATGACATATATAATTGTAAGACAGAAAATTGTGCGGAGGATTCATAGTTAGTGCGTCACCACGCGCTACATCTCTCTGTACAGTTAGAAGAAGAATTAATTACATGAGCTAAATACGGGGATCCAAGGGGGCATTTCTTCAGTCGCCCCTGTCATTTATGAATCGTTTCATATGGTTGCTGCATTACAAGGGCCTGGAACTGGTCAAACCAGGTCCGACTAACTCGGTGGCCTGTCAAGTGATTCTCAGATTTCTTCTTTTGAGTGAACATATCTAGTTTGAAGTATCTCGGGCATCTTATGAGTGCCTATTTATCCCTTGGGATTGATAGTTAGATGGACAGAAAGAATGGGAAAGAAAAATAAATTGTGCTTGAAAAAAGAAAGTAGATCCTGCCAAAGCCACTAGGCCCCCGGCCTGGAAATCCGGGGTGAGAAAAGTGTGGCTTGCTGAAGGTGCCCTATAATTTCATAAAGAGATTTTCACCTATAAAGTGAAAATTGTGCATTTCATGTTACTCCGATTGCGTCATCCTGTTCTGGCAAGAATCGACACAACTCCCTCTCAAAAAGAAGTCTTGACAGGTAGCTATCGTTTGATTCAAACTTTTCGAAATGCTTAGACATACCCCATAATTCGGCACCGCCGAGCCAATCAGATCCAGCCGATATCATCCAGCCAATTAAACAAAAGACGCTGGACGGTAAACATGTGAACCTTGATGACCCATTTTTCTGGAACTGTTACTTAAAGCTCACAAATGAGTCACGTTCACCAGCTCTTACTTGTTTGAGCGGATATCAGCGGCCCAAGTACTTTCCGAAAAAGGCAAACTGCATACGATAACTGCTGTTTGTACCAAAGATCCAGTATCATTTTAGACACATCAGCACTGACCCAATCCGGGACACAATTAGTAGCAACGGCAACAAAACAAGAGGGGTAGCCCAGATAAAAGTTCATATTAGCGTCAAGGCTTTTGACAGAGCAGTGGGGTCCGCAGATGTATCTAAAAACACCACTACCCCTTTGTCCCTCCCTTTCTTGCTACTAATCCAGTACCACAGATCTTCATTTTCAATGAAAATACAGCCTTTGTGTTCAACCACATAATGAGAAAGCAGAGCTATTACTATGGCCACCGTAGTATTGAGTCCTAGCTTCTACACACCTCATAGCCGCGAATATGGGTCAGATTGTCAGTAGCTGAGACCCAACCAGAAACAATAGTGGCTGGTGCACCAGCCCAATTCGTTTTCTGAACCCAGCATGAGAGCCGTTTTAGTCTCGCATCGTACTAACACACAAGTATATCCACTAACCCGACTCCATATGGCCAGGCTGTCGCTGATTCCTGTGATCTCGTTTACCAAATAGCTAACGGGTTCGGAGAAAATGAGCTTTTTGAATCTATAACAATTTCAAAGTTATAGTCAAAAAAGCTATTTTGAACTGATTGGGGCTATTACGCTCTGGTAGAATAGACTTTAAGTACAGTGTTATAAATTGCAACTAAGGCTCTAATGTAATCTACACCTAGTACTTCTCTAGGGATATTTCGTGGAATATAATTAATAAAAGAGAAAATTGGATTCGTGTTTTCTTTCTCTAAAGAATAATAGATAGGTAAGAATAGCTGAACGAGTAAATAAATGGAAATTTTCGTGATTTCTAGGTATTTATCTTATTCGAATTCTTTTCGAAGGCGCCACATATTAGAAATTCTCCTCTAAGATTAGGCCTACTCAAGAGGTAGCTTAATTTTAAACATTTAGATATAGATAGGAAACCCGCTCGGCGACAAAGTACCTTAAAAATCAGGATCGAAGTGTTCGTTTACTATATCAAGACTAGCTACGTAGTAGTTCCGACCGATTCTTATATAATATATCTTTATATATACTCGAAGATTATTATAACAAAACAGAG
>KZ119258.1:875-11016 GCA_002153405.1 Mycosphaerella populi pn0402
GTCTGTGAAGGTGCAATCCGAATAATGACTAGACCTATGGTCATGCCTCAATTCATTCTCCAAAGAGAATAACAGAGCGAATCTAAGTTTTTATCGTGCGACCAGGCAATAATCTGATAGCTTCATTAATTTAAGTCAATTTACCAAATTCACGTTAGTACGAAGTGTAGTAAGTGGTTGTTGTCGAGAAGAGAACATTTGCAGTTGTGAAGGGCTCACCCTCATTGTTCCTCCCAATTTCCACTGATGCATAGATTGAAAAATCGAGAAAATAGCTTCTGTTGTTATGGTAGAGCTGCTTGCTGATGGTAATTTGAGATTACTTGTTACTGTTTGGCTTATACGAGAGCAGAATATCGTCTGAGAAGTTGCCAACGTCAAAGTTCGTTTTAAAACTGAGCTCTGAGTGATATCTCGCTGACCAATGTCGGGAGAGAATATTTACGGGTCATCATTTTGAATACAGACGTCGGCATAGATGTTCGATACGCCTGGTTGCTTGGACTTAACGTGGGTAGATGGAAATTTTTTATTGTCGAGGTGGGAAGCTGGTAAGATAGTGTACCTTTGGTTGTGCCAAAGCCAGTAAGTCCGTCCGTCCCTTCCCCAATGTAATCTTAGAAATGCTCGCCGTACTGTTCAATCTCGGACTCCTCGAATGAGCGAGAAGATGTACGCATTTTATCCTGAAGCCTCGCTTTATATTAATACGGATAAATGGAATGTGTGAATTGGTTCTACTTAAGTGATTTTTCGCTTTAGTAGGTCGTAGAGCGCAAGAAGAGAGAGGTTTGCCTAGGCCTGAGGGATCCATATATTTGTTACCACACATGCGCAAATTCGTGCCCGTAGGAGCACTACTAATCGATTTTTCAGTCGACTCTGTATCTTATATTTACCCAGCGATCCCAGTTGAAATAGATGACACGGTGCACCCGCCTCCTTTATTGATCACATCGTCAGCCTTATCTTCTCCGCTTCTGCCAACTTTCGGAGGAGTGTTCGAGCCGGTCCCGAAGGACCAACCTCAACGAGGTACAGGCCCCTGAAGCTTCTTGCACTTGTAGGTGGTGGGGGAAAGCTTTTAGTACTGTATTGTAGCCAAAGGTACTTCAAGAATGCCGTCCATCACTGTATCTAGGAAACTCCTGCAATTGTAGCCAAGCGGCCCGACCGTCGACACATCTGTCGGCTTGACTTTAGCCTTGTCCTTGATATTGGCCTTGGTAGACTCAGACCGTTACATACATTCTTTGATACGATGCGCCGCTCAATATTCCCTTGCCTAAAAAGCGGTTGAAAATACGTGTTGCGCTTTTCCATACTGCGCTTGAACAGACTTGTAAGGTAGTTTGTACTATCCCAAGGACCAAAAATGCATCCTTGTTCATTACACTCACAAAGTTACTACAGGGTGGATCGAAATCAAGTTCACCAGTAGACCGGCGGGACTCGGCAGGCCAGGTGGAACTTCTTTGCTCTACAATAGGTTCAGCCGCAGCACAGCCTAGAATGACTGATCGCTTTAGAGCTTCTAGATGCCTCAACATTTGTAGTAATGATTTTGCGAGATGTGATTGTGGTTGCTCCCAGGCTATAGCATCTCACAGCTCCAAGAGTACTGGTGCTGTAGCATGGTCTTGTGTATGACTATGAACGTGTGACTATATAGTAAGGCTATGTGTCGAAAATTCTATAGATATGATCAAATAATGCGTAGAAGAAAGAAACCTTGGATAGACTATAGTACTCGAGCCCACGACTTTTTTCTACAGTACTAGTAAAAGAGAGAGTTGGAAAATCTAGGGCGAATGCATTCATGAGTCATGGTTTAAATGGATGGGGAAGGTCAGTTCCCCCCTCGATCCGTTTCAGATGTGGGCCGTTTTAGTGTTTGCGCCTAATCTCAGCATTTCGCAGCTTATCACCTTTTCGTATATCCATAGTTCACAGTTCCGAAATGCGTTTTTGCATGTTTTCGTACCGCATTGAAACTAGCCTTCGCGCTGTCCTATGTATTTAAGTGTGCTCACAACCCTTTGAGAGCAAGACAACTCGCAATGACTCATTAAAGCCCCCCGTCCAATCACTCAGAGAAAATCGAGAAACCAAAAACATTGTCGCCGAAAGAAAAGTTCAATGAAAAAGGCTTGGGAATACAGCAAGATTTGCGATGCGGATGTATGCGTCGGGATCCGTGTCCGGGAGACGGGCCAAGTACTTATTCTGTCAGCGGATGCTTCAAGATTCTGGGTTTTTCTTGCCTCCCAGCTGGTAAGTTCTGCCATGGCGTCTGGTGGAAATAAGCTGACTTACTTAGCGCTCGCATTACCCAACGCCAGGATTTATTATAGCCTGTCACTTTGAAAAAGGGAAAACATTTGGCCATTCTATATAGGATACAATCAGCTAGAGACAGCTTTGTTTCCTTAAAGGTCCTTGAGGAAATTAATCATTTACTGTACCTACAATAATATTCAGAAGTAGTTACATGTAGCTCAGAAAGTCAGTAACTAGTGAGTCGGGAAAAGGCCAAAGCGCGTTTTGCCTGAGGCACCAATAGAATTTTGGTTTCAGGTAAGCGGGCAAACATGCATTCACCATGATTGTTTGTACCCCGTGCCTAAAGACAAATCCTGCCTCTCTCATCGTGATTATGTTGACTTTGGTTTTAGCATCCCATCATCCGCTGTATGCCCCCTCTTGATAACGATAGAGGAAACAATAGCTGCTTTACGTCGTCAGCTTGAAGACGAGAGCCAAGCGCGAGAGGATGCAGAGCATCATGAGGAAGAGAGAAAAACGCGTGAAAAGTCAGAGGTGCGAGTACGGCCTAACACACTATTTCCTCTTCTCAATCGCTGACATAACTCTCTATCTCAAGCGATCCGAGTTGAGACAGATGCAGGTTTCACGGAATATGGTTATGCAAATTGTCTAATGCAGGAACCAGATCAAAGATACGTCCCCTCAACATGACCAAGCTCCTTTAAGGAATTCTCATTGGCTGCAGCAGCGATGCTCAGATACTTGTAATCTACTTGCTGCTTATTTCAACTAGCCAGTACATGTGCAATCGATGTCAGGTTTTTGATCTATCTTGGTTAGTGAAGGGAATAAATAACTAGTTAGTCGATTATTTTAGGATTACTAACATCTCTTCCATTCAGGGACATCGATTCTAGGCGCTGAAAGTCTTTGTCGCAAACCGTAGCAGGTCCTTGGTATGTTTTCGCCTGAGATACTACATGGAGAGTGCCTAGACAAATTTGGAAAAGTAATTCAGAGGTAGCGAGCGTGAATTCAAAGGTGGAAGGACATGGATAGCCTCAAAACCTAGCCCTTTCGTATGATATCCTAGCTTTCTATATTTCCTCTTCGTCTTCGGTGAGAAGGTCTATCCGTTCTTTCTAGCGGTCGTCTTCGGTGCTCATTCCATACCCGAAGAATCGGCTATCAAGCTTCTTCTAGAATACAGCATCGAACGCGAAGTTTTTCCTTGCCGCATAGGTGACCCAAAAATCACCGCTCTCCCAACTTTGTTGCATTGGCCTAGAAAGTCTTTGTTCATCTTTCACACTGCCGCGGTTTATGGCCACTTCCTCCTTTTCGCGTAGCACCTTCAAGAAAGTCTGAAGTCGTGACTCATACACCTCAGCCCACGCTTCTATTCCATCTGCCCAATACTCCGGTTGCTCAAGAAGCAGCCACCACGGTGTGGCGTGAGAGAACTCCACTGGAGCAGCATATGTGAAGTCCCAGTCCACAATGCCTACGATTTGAAACTTTTCGTTGATCAAGACGTTAGATAGCCGAATATCGTCACACCAGATGTGAGAGAAGTTGTGAATTGGCCGTCCCTAGCGAGTTTGTGTAATAGCAATCTTGCAATATACTTTCGTCGACAGTCATCCGCGGAATCGATAGCATCATTCTGTTGGTATATGAGATACTCTAGGTGGACATCTGGCAGTGTATTGAAGTAGGTGAACGTTGATTGAAAAGTTTCCTTCGCCTTTGGCAACCTTGAGCGCGGTAGAGTCCCTAAATGGACGAGTTCATTTGTACTATAGCAAAGTAGTCTTTGATCCACCTCCCGGGTAAAATCGTCAATCTGGACTAATGATCCTATCCTAGGTAGCTGTAGCTTAGACAACTGAAGCAAAATATCCGTAAACTATCCGTGGAGAAGTTCAAGCTTAGTGTTATCGACATTTGGGTCGAGAATCGAACGATCCTGAATTGAAAATCCAAGAGTATTAAGGACGTCGCTTAGGTTTATTAAATGGTCAATGTATTCCATGATGATAAATAGGCCAAGACCGAGGGAATTCTCCTCTTTAGTACCCTAGTGCAAGACAAATGGCACCGGGTTTGGGAAATCGAATGATTGCAGAACTACCGTCCTCAAACTTTATTCTAAAGGAAACGTTGAACGACTTAGCTTTTGGATCACACAGCTCAACGGGCACTCCTTTTCGATGCCTCAGGATAAATTTACCTATAGCCATCAAGGTCTCTTCCTTAAACAATCCGTGTACCCAAGCGTCTTGGATGGCCTCACTCCGTTCCCACGCGACATCGTCGAAGCATATACGAGTCCGTATCTCTTGAATTGCAGGTTGGATGGACAATAATGCGAATATGCCAGATGTTTGATGATTGCTGATTGAAGAGAACGACGCAGCGCGCTCAATAAGGTGTAGCAATAAACATTTAAAACACACCGACTTCTAGGCTAAGTGCAAAGGTAGATCCACTTTTTGCAAGCAGCTACTAATGATGATATACAGTTCAACCTTGTCTATCGTAGCTAGAAAATTAATCCGACACCTCCGGAAACTTTACGTAGGGATATATACATAGCGGTCAAGAATCATATCACGATGACCTCATTCAATATAGACGCTATCTCTATTTTCGGAAAGCATGGTACATAGTGTCTGCCTTCGGTGGCATGTCTCTCGATAATCTTTATCGTTCAGAATATTTTATCATACTTGCTTCTACAAAAATTTCGTCGGAGCATATCTGTTTACGCCTACCCTGCCTATATCAAGCTTTTTCTCAAGCCAGACTACTGTCTAAGATCAAGACTCCAGTTAAGGCTGAACGTCTAGTAAGTAAGCACCCCTTTTGCGTTTTCTGGATATCCATGGAGTGTCTATTTATTGTCTTCACGAGATTCAACCCTTTTAAAGATGATTTTTCTTACACTAAGAGCTTGATGACCGCTGCATCGCTGGCTGACCGTGCTGACAAAACTTATTAGAAACCCGACCTTACTCAGTTACGACAGAATATATTTCCCTGGTCTCCGGAAATACGCAACGCCCCAATCGCTGCAGCCCACTATTCCTGTGTTCCTCTGATCTTAATGCGAGCAACTTCTCAACCCGAAGTACTGCTATAGAAGCCTATACTCGCGCCACGCAGGCCTATCGCCTGTCTCAGATATCATTTCTTGACTTAAATGAAACTTTCAGATTCAGTTACGGGGAGTCAGATAATGTAGCTATCAGCGGTGTGCTATATCAAAGCGCTAGCTTGCCCAGCAGATGCGGGACTGGAGAGGCCGCGCGGCAAGCTGCCAATAATCGAGAGCCTCTCTGCTCTAATAGAGTGTCCGCAGTTCCTCAGTATCTTGATGAACAAACGAATTCATCTAAACTCACTGCAACTTTCCACATGCCTTTCAAAATCTCCACAATCGGATCTTCTCAGTTCCCCCCTTGCCCAGGCCCGCCTCCTAAAGGCCCTTTACCTGCATTGCCGAACTAGACATGCCCTATGCAGCGAGTTTGATGGCTTTTTGTGTATCTCATACGGCTTTTGTTATGCGTGGTGATGATCCTGCATGTAAACGTCTACGAACAGAATCTAGAATTCGTTAATGAGCTCCTGTCTTCATGACAGGCTATCGAACATTTTTAAGGCATCTTCGTTCTCTTTTCTTCACAATTATTTGCACGAGTCGACCATGAGGAGATTCTCAGGAACCTTTTTAGGGGAATCCATTTCGAGAAATATCTTTAATCTAATATTGATAGTGTAGTGCAGGCTATATGGCTGCTTCGCATACAGAATGCCCTATTTTGCAAGTATTTTAGGGGCACTCACTCCGAACAAGCTTTAGATATAAATGATGGCTTCATACCTATGCAATATGTATTATGCAGCGGCAGAATTGATTCGATCATCCAGCGCACTAATAACGCAGCAAGTGGGACCTAGGGGATTGATCACTAATCCAGGTTAAAAAATCGGTAATCTTTCGTTTGAGTCGACACTTATCATTAAACTAACACCCACGCCCCTCTCTCCCTAACGACTCGATCCGTGACCCCATCCATACTCCAAAGTCAAATGACTTATAACGTACGCGCTCGAACGCGCGCAAACTTCGCACATATACGCACTATCAAGTTTCCGTATCTGCCTCGAAGAGACACCAATAACAAACCGATCAATCCCCCACTGGGCTCATATGCCCCTCAGGAAGCCCCCTCCTCCATGGCTTACTCAGCAACAGACGTCCATCAAGTGAACGCGAAAACCCCTCTACTCACTCTGCCTCCTGAACTTATCTTGAAGATCCTTGGCAATTTGCAAGACATCAAAATCCTTTTCTCTGCGATACTTGCATGCCGACGACTTTTTGACATTTTCCAAGAGGCACAAAGGCCCCTGATCGAGTCAGCTTTCGCCAAATGCATGCACCTGAAGGCCACCAGCCGCGGAATCTACAGAGCGCTCATCCAGCTTCGTCAGATTATCCAGCGAGATGTCGTCCACAGAGACGTTGTACGATACGTCTTTGAAACTGGATGGGAACTCTTCAGACAAAAAAATCAAGAAGAGCTACTGATCCTATTTGGGAGAGCCCTCGCATGGTCCTACGTCTTGAATGACCGTCAGGCTGATGCAGTCTGTCTTTTGGGACTGATGTTGGAGGGAGAGCCACCCTTTAGGTGGTCGAAGAGAGCAATATCACCGCCGCCTATCCAGCCAATCAGAGAGCTCCTAGAACAGCTAGTCTCCGAGGAAAATGGAGTTGATACAAAACACATCGGTCTTTTGTTGGACAACCGGCTTGTTGAGATCAAGAGACAGTCCAAAGAAAGTGATCCATGTCTGAATAATATCGAGCAGAGCACTCTCTTAAAGGACGGGATCTTATTCAGGAAAAACTCGATTGTGATGAGGAGCAAACCCTATTCGCTGTTGACATACCACCGGCACATACCTCACCGCGCTTTTTTTTTCTGTACGAGAACCATTAACCAGGATGCCTTGGTTTTCCAACAGCCGAATGCGTAGCTGGCAAAGCCCCGTGCTAAGCAGGCTTGAATGACTGATCAGGAGATGCTAGTAAAGGCCGACTAGGGACATCCAGGGCCAAGTCAAATTCCAACGGCTGATTCTGCGAACCACATGATCGGCCAACAAGTCTGTAGAGAAAGGTAGTATCACCGAGCGGGCATGCAGAGGGATTTCTCTATCCCTGAATTCGGATAAACTGATACGATCGAGGAGGAGCCTTGGCGATAGGGAAACCCCGGAATGTTCATTCGAGTTCCCACACTGTACGAAAACGGTTTCGACACTACCAAACGACACCCTCAAGACTTACCAACTACTCTTCTTTCTTTCAACGGCCTAATTATCGAACAGGATATTCTTGTTGATACTCTTTGGAGCATCGTATTTGATTAATCATGAAATCCCCTGGTTGCCAGAAAATTGACAAGTCGGGTGGGCGTCTTAATTGCAGTTACCAGTGGCGTGGACTGGCCGTCCGCGGCAGTTCGGGGTCTCTTACACAGGGTAATACAATCGGGAATTCTGTTAACAGTATCATATGATCTGGCGACAGACTGCTCATCCGTTGCAATCGCTCGGTGTTTGATCTACCCCCACTTGAAGGAGTGCTTGCGGTAACTCAATCGCTGCCTTCTTGAACGGGCGGATGGATTGCCTCAAATCAGTCAAGAGCACTTTTTCGAACAGATTGCGCAGCACTTTCCCAAATGTCAGTCGATTATGGGTGCGATTCCGGTCATATTCAAATGTGTTTGCGACGACATCAAACAAGATCTGGCCACCACGGCAAAGTCAAAGACCTTCAGAATTGCGTTCATGTTACTGGAAAAATGGGTCAATTGACGGTGGCACGCTTTCTTTTTTACTGTACATCTATCTGATTTCCCATCAATCTAATCTTATCAGCCTATGCGGTATGAAAATTTGCCCGTCTGGAACTCTTAGACGTAACGCGCGACCGCAACGCGTGGGAGTAAACAGGCAACAAACAAATGACGTACTAGGGCTGTATAATTTCTTTACCACGGCATAGGACCTTGACTGACGAAAAACCTATGAAATGTGTATTCTGTCCCGATGAGTACTCGCCTATTTTTAGGGTTTCAACTTGTCTATCCAGCGTTGGAAATGTATATTAAAGTAGGGCACGAGCCCTCTGTTTGCGAAACAGAACCTCCAGACGCTGCGAGTACTCAGGCACTGTCAATCTTCTTCTCTACAGGGGAGGGACTCCGATGCACATCCGTCTCTTCTTTACTTACGGGTCGTGTGGCCTGCTCGGCCTGCTTGACTACCAGATTAAACATTGCGTCGAATGACAGAGCTTCCGTTTGGCTGTTTGATCTCTTGTTTTCCAATTAGAAAATCTAAAACCAGCCCCATCCTGCAGTTGGTCTCATAGAGGATCTCTACGACTCTGACAAGCTCTTCCAGCTCTTGTCGGGTTTGTGCTGATCCTTGACGTTCAGCCAAGAGTGCCTGCTCGTACTTGGCGGTCAAGCGCTCCGCACGATCTGCGCGTGTATGGAGCTTGGCGACAGTCCGAAGGATTTCCTGCTTCCTCATTAGATCAACTGATGAATATCGACAAGCCAGGTACATACAGAAGGCTCCATGCTGGCAAGTGAATTCCCTGATCGAATCGAGACGGCGACAGAATACGAAGGAATTCGCAATGTTCATCCGCACAGTCTGCACACCAGTGATATTGCTGCGGAGTGGGAATTCAGAGCTCAGAAAACCAGTCGATTTCTGGTCCTAAGACAGGCGTGCGATACAATATTTAAATGTATTACAAGCCGAGATAATGCAAATGGCACACGTTTGTACGAGAATATTGTTACAGTACATATGTGGATTCTTAACTAGCCTAAGTTGTGCTCAACTAGCGCTCAGGAATTGAATGTCACTCACAGAGCGCCTGTCAATACCCACGAAGCTCAAATTTGAACACCCGAGGAGCAAAGGCTGCTTGAGATATAGGTCGCCAAGTGGACACACTTGCATCGAAAATTATTCAGTCGAGTCGACTCAGGTCAATATTTATGGAATATGGCTGAACGCTCAACGACGGAGAAGGCATTGGCGCTGCGATCAAGTAAGCGCTGGGGTTCAAATGGATGCGTATATCCTAAGAAAGACTGTCTATCATTTCCATATTCCAGAATATTATGGGGGAGATGTCGGAAAGCGCTTAATTTGCTGTCCTGTTTGGCCCCTCAAATTTGTGACAAGCATCTGCACCCTAGTACCTCCACGTCTTGACCACCTGACCGTTCCTTGTACGCCAATTCAGCAGATAATATCTCAGTTCGACCATAAATTCAACATAATTTCTGGTACATGATATGGAGATGCCTCGTAGAAGATCAGAACTGGCCCAATAGAAACTGGAGGTTTTAGCATGGCGGAACATCTGGCAGAAAAAAGGGGGAAAATATCACGGGTTGGTCATCTAACGTGCTTGTTGGCGCTCTAGGAACAGGGCTCATGTAATATGATGATATGGAATTGAATACGTATACATCTGAATTCAACCGGGCCTTGATTCATACTATATTTCTGCGGAGAGGGTTAGTTTCTGGTAAGGTTGGATGTCCGTCCACATCGTCACGGCGCGTCTCCAGACCCAGTGTTCTGCAACGGCAATATGAGCCTTCGCCTCCGATACGCTAGTCGTAACTGTAAGGGATGTCCCTACAATCCCTCCGCTCCGATCTGTTAGATGTTAGATCCGGTTGATAGGTCCGATTGCCTTATCTTTGGAAGTTTGTATCCATATATAGATACATAGTTTACCACCGGGGCCACTGTCGAT
>KZ119260.1:0-14468 GCA_002153405.1 Mycosphaerella populi pn0402
CACCTCCTCCGCATTTCCTATACCTCACTGTACAGTTGGTGTAACACCAGAGCAGCCGACCGTTCTCATTCTCATCTGATTCCTTTATTGGCGCCTTCCATAGCGCTAATCATTATGTAATAGATATCAGTGGAGGTTCTTGTAGAAATAGCAACCACGTATCTCGCCTAGCTCAGAGCCATGTTTATAGAAGTTGACACGGCGCGTCGTTGATGTGTTGACCTCTGGTAACTGTGCCGCGGATGTTGAAACGATGGTGACACTGAAAAAATCGACCTTGGCATAATTGATCATTGAGAGCGAAATTGCGGTGCCACCAAAAGCAAAATATTGTCAATGGTGAAATGATTAATACACTGCATAACCTGAGGGCCAGCCTTTTGGGGCCCTCACAATACTCAAGGGTGATCGCAGCTGTGCCAGCGACAAAGCAGGCCACGGCACTATAAATATTCCATGCAGATCTCTTTTGCCACCAGAACAGCCACTCTGGAAACATTCCCTAGTCAGCCCTTGTCAGCCCGGGGCAAAATATATAATATGTTTCTCCATACATGAATAGAGGACTGATTCTTCAGAATGACTGGAATAATGTTCACAGGCTGTGCATAGTATTGGCTCAACATGATTGGCTCTACGCAACTCCTTGCTCCACTTTGGAGAAGCATAACCCTGCGCTGTCCCTTGAGCTGTCCCTTGAGCTCATAATTTACTCCGCCGCAAGTAGAAAAGTTTTTTTCTTTCTTTTTAACTTGATTACAAGTCCTTAATTCGGGTGGAATTTACTAGAAAACTAATGAGGCTGTTTAGATACACGTGAGATACTGCCTGCCTTATCGCGTCATTGGAAACAGCTAGTTTGATAATCCAGCCTCTAAAGCCCCACCACAAGCTACTGGTCATTCTACTGCTACGTAATCACAAATCAAATTAGTTGCCAATAACATCCAAGTACCTCATGCAGTTTGATACCCACGTATGTACATGACTCGTCGTCGAGTTGCCTCGTTCGCTGGTGCGGGCGGGCGCTTACGCAATGCAGTCCTTCATAGCGTCTTAACTTTCAGTTCCCTTCTTTCCCCACTACGAGAAACTGTAGCACTTAAAGAAGTCGAAGTCGTAGTAACCGGGGTATCTTGGGTATGAGGTTGAGTAATCGACCTACCGGTCAGAAATTCGCATTCTGGAGGCCTCGCGGACGATGTTTTCCCTGGGAAGCCGTATAATACACATGCGGGTTTATTTTTTTACAATTTATTGAGCCATTCGGTCATCGCAAATAACATTACTTTGCTTAAAAGTTTAGTAGAAGAAGAATATTTAAACCCCACATATCACAAGCTGCCCAATCAGGTGATATAAAAAATTAATGTATTTTTATAATTATACGGAATTTAGAAACAGTTTCAGTCATCGCTCGCTCAGCGACGCTTGAACTTCATCCCTATTCCTCTCATCTTCTGAGCGCTCGCCTGGAAGAACAATAGCACGATCAAGCTTATAAGGCAATCCACGATGACGACCTCTGAGCATCATCACACAAATAACGAGCTTGCTGAAGACTGTGAACTCCCCAGAAAGAGATGTTGAGACGGTCGGGTAGCCTAGACTGAGTCCCACGTTGCCACTACAGAAGAGTTAGCTAGGTTTTGAAAGTCGTAGCTTGAGTGTGATACTCACTATGCTGAAACGACTTCGAATAATACGGAGAACACGGAGAAGGCCTAGAGTTGTTAATTCTGCTATCACCAAATTGGTTACTGCCCACTCACTGGAATGGATGTATCCGCAATCTTGCCGGCTTCAGCAATGCAGATACAAAAGCATCCGAGGAAGATGTACCACAAGTCGAAGCTCAATTGGTTCTGGATGTGATTGAGGATGTACGACCGACCATCACTTTCGTCCATGCCCCTCTCAGAGCCATAAATACCCAATGTCCTTTCCTCATAGACATTGGAGGCTCTGATGCTAATTGCGATCGGAAAAATGGCAATATACATCATGACGACTAAGCTAAACTGTACGGCCGGGCTAACATCAGCTAAGTTAAAAGTCGATGTTCCCGTATGGCGTGCTGATGCGGCTTGGAAAATAGCAGCAAGGATTCGCGGGCCGGGTGCCAGATTATTCACAGCCGGGTTGTTCAAGTCTAGCACGATGATGAGAAGGACATCAACCGAGTTCATAATGAACAGGATTCCAAAGAGTATCCATGTTGGCTTGCTTGGAAATAGTAGGGTGTAGCATCGTCGAGGGTGATTGAGCAAAAAGCTAAGTGGATCTTTGAGTGATGATTTCTCTGGGCAAACCTTGTACATAATCCAGATGATCATTCGGAGTAAGCATGGGTAGCAGGTATTACCGGCAAATGCAAGGAAACTCATGAGGAGCATTGGAAAGGTCGCATCCTGGAAGGAGATCATTGAGTCCGGGGTCAAGGTAAAACCAAGGTTGTCGATCATAGTTTGAGAAGAGTAGAGACCCCTTTCAGATAAAGGGAATAAGCTGTTCTGTTACCAACACGAATACGAGGTCTACTTACCACCAAACGCTGCCCTGGCCACATTCAGCAAGATAGTCACGATATTTCGGATCGGCATGTAGAATCCACCCCACAAGTGAGATCGCACCGAACAGATGCAAACCGAAGAAATATCCGGTGACAATCTTTAGCAAAAGCTTTAAGCTCCGATATTCAATGCCCCCTAGTCTTTCCCGGTCTTCATCGGAGAGATTGTAGAACTGAGAGTTCCGGCCGATCGTAGCCTGGGAGGAGATTTTCGGTAGATTAAGCTGCTTCTTGTTATTCTGTGTCGCAAGGTTGCCCTTTCTTTCATGGCCAGGAAAGTTTCCTAGAACAAATACGGAGGTGACCACCCGTTCGAGGGTGTGAGTACGTGAATGCAGACTTCGGGTAGATTGGCGATGGCGTAGGTCATTTTCGGGTTTTCCTTTATTGGACTGTTCAGTGGCTATCTCAAACTCAGGCATATCTGCCACAAGCGGGGGGCCCACCTTCATCTTCATCGTCAATTCCGTCATTGATTTCGGAAAAAGAGGCACCTGAAAAACATTTCTTAGAAAGCGAAAAAAAAGGCCAGGAGTTGATTAAATATACCTTTATCCCGTCTCCAAGGTGGTGGGATATACAGAGCGTTGTCATTGCCGGCAGCCGGCCGATCAGGCTCCGCGAATCGAATAGATTGCTTTCCCGCAGTTAGGGTTGGGTCCAGAGTATCATCAGCTGCAGAATGCCTCGATTCCTGAGAAACTCTGATTATGTGTCAGTATCTATCTTGCGATGTTATTCCGCTTTGTTATTCGCTTTGTGGGTTTGAAACCAACCTCGACGACAATTTTCCAGCCCAAGCAGGATCGTTGGCCTCGGCCACATTGTCCATCGCCTGGTTTGTAGATCCATCGGTCGGAGCCTCGTGAACAGAGTTACCCAGATCCTGTATGTGTTTAGGTTGTGCCTCTGGATCCCGGCTTGGAAGGGCCTCCGGCTTCAACAGGTGCGGTGCTGCGTTTGGCAGTTAGCCATCGATCAGGGGACTGGAGTGTAGGCGCTCCTCACCGATTGCTTGCAGATGCTTTTCAAACCATCTGACCCGAAAGATGACGACAATTATGTTGATGAAGCCCAGATTTCCCAGAATCGGAATGAGGTAGATGTAAACTTGTTGGTAGGTCTTCAACTCTTTGACGTCGACCCTTGACATGGTGCTGCTTAGCAGACTAGAAAGACTGGCGATAAGCAAAGGTGAGCACTCACGTATTCAGACCCGACTCCGTTGACGCGCTGGCGCCGAAAAAATAAGCATCAATAGCCTTGATGTTGCCATAAGGGTAGATGATAACGAGGCTCAGAATGCTGAGGGCGATAATCCACGCGTCTACCAGAAGCTGTTAGCGCGAGGAATGTCATACAGAGTATGCACGTACAATGCAGGGAGAGAAAATTTATTGGTGGCTTCCACATGGCACAAAAATCGGGAACTTCTGTCAAGGGGGAAGTATCCGAGGGGTCATGCGAAGATCAATATATAGCTCAGGCTTATCTGGATGTTGAAATAATTGCCGCATATAACATCTAGCGAGACCATAAAACTTTGTGTGAGCGACTTGATCGGGCAAATCACGTCGCGGGTTGAACGCCACTGCTTGCGGCTTGAGGGTCATCTCCACCTCTGTCAGTGCCACCTCGCAACTACGCTCTAGCGATCCTTTCACAGCCTAGCGCTCACCTTGAATTTGTACAGCGAAACCTAAGCCTAGGTGGCATCCGCGCTCCAGACAAGCTTCCAAGACTATGCATTGTGGCCATCGCGCTGTTACTGTGCGGGATAGTATTGGGCAAATGACTTTGTCGCACAGCCCCTTTACTGGAAATATCCACACGCACTCCATGAGGTTTCTCCGATTGAAGAAGTGATTTTTTCACTGATATGTACCAGCACAGCCCGCTTGCGCTTGAGTTTTTTTTTATTTTTTTTGCGCAGCTTGATTGTCTGAGGTTAGGCTTGATCCGTCGATGCCAAGCACGAACTTCTCGCTCTGATGTTCATTATGGCCCAGGAAAATCCCGCATACTGTATATTACTACAGGAGTGAATGGTATATTACCTTTCTTTATTTCCCTGGAGACACGAGCCCGCCTCTCATTTCTTTTTCCATAATTGACAACAGGAGATGCCTGATGCTTCAAATGGTCCCACTCCTTCTTCTGCCGTCATAGCTGTCAGTTGTGTTGTGTTGGTCGGGGGGTTATGGTAAGAATTTGCCAAAACGATCTACAAGTCCGCGTCACTAAACACGTTCTTCTGCATTAATAGTATCGCGGGCTTTGCTCAATGGTTTTGTCGCCATAGAGGACAATCAGGATCGTCTACACGAGATCATCCCGTTTTGCCAATATCCAGGTTCATTCAGCTGCAGACAAGTGAGGTTCAAAAGCAGCCTCAGCCGCTGCCGACCGAGGATGATCTCAACAAATGCCTACCAATAACGGACTTCAAAACATGGAAGGGTCAACAACTACGTGCAAGGCACTGTCTCACCATAAAATCATCCTGTGATATGGGCCTTCGCTAATGATTGGAAAAGAGCGAACTCAATCGAACCTGCGACTCAGGATGTCCTGACCACCGTCTCCACTTTCGATATTTCTACTTTCGCTCCGATCTCTCCAGCTGATGATCCGGTGTATTTATCGCCACTGAAAGGTGCTTTTGCTGAAACCCGAATGTCAGTTCCCAACAAATCTCCAAAAAAGGAATCGCGCCTCGAGTCGTCCCAGCCGCCTGATGACAATACAAAATATCCTCCAGCTGCGCAGCAAAAGACAACTCAGTCGGCCTCAGATGTCATGTTTTCGAACTATGTCTGCGCTATATGCTTGAGTATTATCGAAGATGGAGTTCAAGTGCGCGGTCTTCCCTGTGCTCATGCTTTCCATGTTGAGTGCGTGGACAAATGGCTACTCTGGCGCCGGTCATGCTGCCCAGTATGCAAGGCTGTCCTCCCTACTTACGTATATAAGTCCATTCTTTCCCTACAATAGAGGGGCAAGCCCCAGACTACCTTCTTGATCACATGTGTGAATTTTCCTGCTATAGATTTTCAGTATATAGATAGACAATGCGTTTTAGAAATGACCTCCTGTACTTGTCCCCTTACCCCGACCTTCTCAAAACAGCAGTCAACGAAAATATCAAATCCTTAATCCGTATTTTCAACGCACAACTGCCAATGACGCCGAATGAACGCATTCCCACCGAAACTACAGCTCCAGGCAGTAAGGACGAGGAAAACACGCAAATCACGTGACTGGAAACGGTCGAAGAAGCAAAACCTCACCAAAGATTATCCGTACCCTACCGGCGAACCCGCTGCGCTTTCGTTCGTGGTTTACAAGAGTGCTCAGTCTTCGCGGCTGGCCTGCATCTCGTCAGGAAACCGAACCTCCCGCTCGCGCCGAATCGGAATCGGAGTTATCATCCCCGACTCCACCTCGATTTGGCTCGCGGCACTGGATGCGGCGGCTGCCTGCAATGGATCGCCCGACGTTCTTGCCTCGGAGTGGGGGTGATGAGGGTCCAAGGGGCCGGATATGACGGTAGTGCGCTGGACTCGTCTAGACCGGACGTCGTTAGGCTGTCCGACAAGATACTTTCCCAGCACTGGGATCCTGCGCCGAGCCTCCACCGCGCGCGGCTCATCGCTCAGGGTCTCGCTCAATACTCGGCTAAAGGTGCGAGGTGCTAGGTACCCTAACTTCCCGAGCGGGATGCTGAGGCCATGCACGACCTTGACCAGCATCAGATTAAGTCGATAATGAAGAAGCAAGGATAAGGAGACTTACAGTGCTACAGACTGCGAGGAACCAAACAACGACACGAATTGTTTCCCCGAGGTCCTCGACGTCGCTTCGAGGAACACCGTTCTCGTCGCTCAAATGTTCCTCGATAAACTCCAAGCTCACAAAAAGGTAGAAGACGGCAGAGACGCCAATGGGCCCGAAGAACCCCACGAAAATGGCTTGCCTCATCTCCTCAATCTGGTGGATCCATTTGTGCATGCCAAACACCCAAGGCAGACGTCGCAGGAGGAGGACCAGAGCACCAAGAATGACGAGGCGCCAGGTCGAGAGGATGGGGTTGTCGCCAAAGTGGTCCCAGGGTATGTACGCGCCGTACCACAGGAAGATGGTGACGTTGAGGAGCATGTCGATTGTCGGTTGCAGGGAGTCATCCTTGGTCTGCAGCCGGAACCAGTCATCCCATGTAAATGTGTTGCCCGCGATGAAGCAGGCGAGAACATCATCGGTGCCAACGAGGCCACACGTGCCCAGGACAAATAAGGCGAGGGCAATAGCGAAGACGAGGAAACTCTCGCGGTCGACGAAATTGCGCTCCTCCGCCCAGTGCAGCAGCTTCTTCCCCACCCAGCCCACCACTGCGCCGTACAGGATGCTGAGAACGATAGTGTATCCCCAGGTAAAGCTAAACCAAAGTCCCATAGCATCGCCGGCATCGCCAGTCGGGGCGCCGGAGCCCACGTACTTGATGAGGTAGAGCGCAAAAAAAAGAAACGGGTAGCCGAGCCCATCATTGGTACCCGATTCGGCAATGATAAGGTTCTGGAGGTCCTTAGGGATGTTGTGGTCCGCAAACTTGCCCTTGACGATGACAGCAGAGAGCACGGGATCTGTAGGCGTCACACATGCTCCGACGGCGAGGGCGTGCAGGAAGCTGGGCGTCCTGGCAAAGGCCCAAACGAGCAAACTCGAGGTTATCCACATGGCCGTCATGCCCGGACCGACAAGCAAGAGAATCGATTTCTATTCCTTCTTGAGGTACCTACTGGGGAGCTGCACGCCAGCGAGGACTAGTTGGACGCCCAGAACGAGTCGGGAGAAGTTGAGCGTGATGGCATTGAGGTTGTCCCGGCACTCGATGGTCGAGACTCCCTTTTGGTTGCATCCGGCATAGTCCCTGGGACGGAATGAAATTTGCTCCATTGGGTCCAAAGGCAACGCCTACCAAGAGCGAAATGACTGGTTTGTTTCCCCACAAGTCAGTGATTTTGGTGTCACATCCAACGGAACAAGCCGAGCGGGCGCTGAGAGGAGAACTCACGAGCTTCAGAAAGATAGAAATTCTCCTTTAGGAGGTAGGATATTAGGCCAAAGAGGGAGATAAAGCCGCCCAGTACGGCGACGATGATGTTGAAGTTGGAGAGCTGGAGCGGGACCGCCCAGATATTATGCATCATTCTAGCAGGACAAGGTGTCAGCAGTCGAGAGGCTAGTAGAAACGACGAAGTGGGAGAGTGCCGGTGAGATAGAGATCATGGCCCGCTTTCTCGAGGACGAGGGTGAGGACGATAACAAATGGCTAATCATTCGCGAAGATGGGCGGGGAAAGGCGACGGTCGGGCACGGACGCGAAGGAGCAAAAGAGCAATTTCCTCGCCTATACCCATAGCGTGTAATAATTTCACATTGCAAAGCCGTTGCAGGAGGTCAGAAAATGTTGCTTTACCCCAAAAGAGGCGGCCCTAGCATTACCACACCGAACCGGACTCGAGGGGCGATTTTCACCCAAATATTCTATCTAAGCTTGCGACAAGCTGATTGACTGCTGTTTCGGAGACGAGGGAACACGTGAGAGTTCAAGCAAAAGAGGAAGGCGGTCGTCAACCACGTGCTTGCACTGGTCTCGGCATTGTTGGTCTAACCTGCTGTCGATGTGAAAGACTTCTATGGTTTACAAGATAGCCTTTCATATTTACAAGACGCTGGGGGCCTATTTATCACATGGCCAGGCAGCGGCAAAAACAGACCGCATTGAGTGAGTGGCCTAGACGTGGTGTTGATGTGTCTGAGTTTATCGATGGCCATGGACCAGTAGGGCTTCGAAAGGAATAAAGGAATGCGAATATGCGACATATTCTGTTGATTATCGCGGCGGTCAAAGCTTTTGGCGGGACTAGCGATGGACGTTTAAATAGATGGGGTTCCCACTTCTGATAAGTTAGTCTAACTGAACACATACAACCACTTTATCTCAACAATTCCTATTATTCAATTCATTTTATTCATGATCGCAAATATTCAGGAATATACAGGAATAATCATATTACTTTCGGAGCTCTAGTTGCAAAACCCAGACAGTCTTGCATCGTACATTGTGCTTGAGGAAAGGACGTGCCTGGAGTACGACAACTTTTCCAACCGCGATATCTGGCTTTGACTCCCATTGTGGGTGTTACTTAGGCTACTGCTTTAATGGGGATGTGATCGTCAAGGCAACTGCAACTGTACGGAGTTGACTCATGATGGAAGCACCATCAGTCGCAACTGGCATATTACTTGCTACCCATCCATGTCAGAGATATCTTCCTCACCGCGATGCAAGCAAGGCTATTTTCAAGGGATGGTAAAGGTTATCCGTGCAACTAATGGCGATTCCATAACTCACGCAATCGGGTCAAGATTTGTATGATGGTTAATGGACATCCGACGTCAATATTTTCCCCGCCCTTATCAGCGACTCCGGGAAATCCGACTAACGCCATGTCGAAAATAAAATAGGATAATAGGCCTATTGACAGTATCTCGCTAAACTGGTTTAGAGGCATCATCCGTACATGTTTCAATCCCCTGCAGCCATTGAGAACAAAGAACCTCATTTGAACTGGGGCGACCCATGGGGTCAATATCTAGCATAGAATATATAACCCATCGGCTTGCCATCTATGATTGCGAAATTAGTAATTCAACCGGTTAAGTCAGGATACCGGTTACTTAACATGGCATATATCCTCAATAAGGAAGTAACCTCTTCCAATTCTGCGGTCCGCGACGTAGTCTCTGAAATTCTCGTCGTCATCAGTCGCTATCTTCCACATGATCCGGCCCGTTCTCATCACAGCGTAGGTCATAGCCGCATCCCAGATATCGACTAATCTTGGGTCAAATTCCTTGCTGAGATACTGCTCCGGTGATACGTAACAGCGTGAACCGTGACGTGTTCTTGACATATGTATATCACTCTCCCAAGCAAGACGGAAACATTCTGCCGTCCCGGAATCCGATATTTTGAGGTAACCATTCTATGTGAGAAGAATATTCTCTGGTTTCAAGTCGCGATGAGCGATGCCCATTTCGTGAAGGTAGTTCACACCACGCATAAGCTGCTTAAAAAGCAGTCGGTCTCAATCTGTTTCAGCTGGCCTCTTGTAACCACCAAAGAATGCAGATCCCCACCAGAGCAATACTCCAAGCCCTCACAAAGTCTGTCACTTCCAATTTGGAGTAGATCGAATGGCCGAACAACATTTTGATATCGCAATGAAGAAGATATCGAAAATTCTGCGTCAATACGCCTCTTATAAGCCGATTCGCTTGTTCCTGTTCCGCGACGGAAGACCTTGATTGCGTAAAAGGAACTGATTTCCGGGTGCCATTCTTGGACTTTGTACGACAACAGGATAACCCCAGAGGAGCCGCGACCGATCACATCCAAGATTTCACTATACTTCTGAGACACGACGGCCATGATTTCACCTGCCGTGACTCCGGTTTGCGAAAGACTCTTGATCCATCTTTCCCATTCCAACTCTGGCGGCGGTTGTGAGCAAGCTCTTCCAGACCTTGTAAAATTTCTCTTAGTACAAAACCAGCTCTTGTCTATTGCCTTTTTATTATTTCCAAATAGCTGCCTGTGTGACGCGGGCGGTCCGTGGAAGTGATAGTGCTTTCCACTCTTGGGCGTGAACCTTGCATTTCCAGAGCTGCGGATTCCAGTTGTATTCGTTGAAGGTGGAAACATGCTTCTGCTCGCCTCTAGTTCCGCTTCGGGATCGGTTGGACTTTGAGTCATAAGCGCAGAATTGATATCATTCTCACTAACGGATTCGTGTCGTCCTTCAACGGCGAAGAAACCGAAAAGCATCAGTACTGGCTTCAGCAATTTTTGGAGACGCTCATCTATCTCCTTGAGTCGCCTCGGACAGGAAACATTCAAGCACCCTGATAAAGCCGTGAAATATACGAGGGCGAGAGGAGCTCTAGCTATGAACTCGGTTGCCACGCGAACCGAGGAGCAAATTCACATCCATGTGTGTGACAACCCAACTAGCAATCTTCGGCGCGACCTATCAAAACTGCTACGATACAATTATGCGACATTGGCGCCAGTTCCGGGCTATTCAATGTGGTGTCAGGTAGCTCCATTCTCAGGGACCAACATTAATGTGGCAGCAAGCATATTTGACTATCTGGCGACCATTCCTCATCTTGCGGCTAGCTGTGACAAATATATAGTCGGAGCTGGGCTTATTACCGATACCAATGATTACTCTTGGGCGTGTGTTACTACCGGAGATGCATCGGAAAAGGAACTTTTCTGCAATTTCGCTTGATGTATATAGTGTAGTGGCATTTCCAGGGGGTGTCTCTGATAAATCGTTTATTTGATACGATTCTGGCAGAAAGCCTGGGCTTCTCGCAGGAATAACAGATAAACCCGCTGATTAGTAAATATAATGGTCGAGGTCAACCGCCATTCCTAATCCTGTACCTCTGTCAAGAGGGGTAGGGTTTACATGTAGGGCACATCGCTTTCCAGAGATTGACGTCGCGGGGTAGGGCTTCATCGAAACCGAACCTCAAGGAGAACACCAATGATCAGGGCATGGCAACGCAAGGTCAACCTCATCGAGGTGAGAATATTCGATAGTTGGCGACTCCTCTCTAAGGTTCACCTGTCCCCTGGACCAAATACTTCTCGGAAAGTGCGTATTCAGACACTGCTTGCTGCTTTTGATTTTAAAATCCCGTGACGACACTGCGTGACCGAAGATGACGCCTTCTCCGTGGCTTTTGAGTCAGTCAAGCTGCTAGAGCATAGCAACGAGTTGAGAGTACCAAAGCTCACAAAGTGGCAACAACAGCAACAACAACAATAATACCGTTGCCCTCAGTTATGCTACTTTGTAAGCTGCCATTTCGTTGGAGCCAGCTCTTTGTGTCGAGCGTGGCTTGTTAGCTGAACACTCTCGATGTAAGTAAGGGCGTTAGTGAGGATCTCGGACTTCTTGAGAGGCTCACGCCATCCTTCGAGGCTTGTTGATAGACTCCTGTTTTGCATTTTCAAGTGCGAGGAACTTGGAATTCATGTTGGTACGATAGCGCTTCTCAATGGTATTGTAGGCAGCGCAGTTGGCCGCATTGCGCATCATGTGATTTTGACAGGTGGATGAATGATTTGACTCATTCGAGAAGCTGCTTGTGGATGTTGTCGTCATCTAAGTACGCAGAGCGATGTATTCTTGAGGAGTGATCTCGGATTTGGAAGACTGTCTTGCTGGCGAAGTACAATTAAGCGAAATGGAGTACTGGGTTGCTTTTTTGGGAAGTTGGTCGGGGTAAAAGGCCATGTCGGATGAGTACGTGCCCATGGACCACAACTGGTCATCACTGCAAGGTCCTTTTACGATAATGTCAGCCATGATGGGCCCGAAACCATGGGAAGCTATACTCCTACCAATAAGGAAACTGTGTCTTCAAGAATTGGTATAGAGAGATTTTAAATGACAGCTGGGGTTCGGAATGGGCACGTAAGCAGGTGCTTGGGCTCGGTGCTCGCGAACGTGTCCGCAAAATCATATGAGATAGGGTCCATTTTCGCTGGTTTCAATGAGAGCAGGCCGATCGCGCCGTCACAATTTAAAAGGGAGGGAGGGAGGGGGTCCGTTTGGCGATGGGGAATAGGTATACAGCGCGAGTGAAATCTTAGCTATGATTGAGAAACTTCTCAGCGTCTACCGAGAGAATGGACAGAGTCTTTGGGTCGATTAGGGTTGCGGGGTGGTTTGGACGCATGCGCTGGGTATCGGTCTCAACTTGGCCTTGGGTTTGCAAGGGAATGGTCAAATAATATAATAACCAATTTCTGGAGCCCTGCGTTTAATTTTCAAGAGTCGTGAGGCAGCTATTCTCGTGGTGGTCTGAAGGTGTTCGAGGCGTTCAACTTGATGGTAGAAATTCATGTCT
Source organism: Mycosphaerella populi pn0402 (assembly GCA_002153405.1). Classification (NCBI taxonomy): domain Eukaryota; kingdom Fungi; phylum Ascomycota; class Dothideomycetes; order Mycosphaerellales; family Mycosphaerellaceae; genus Mycosphaerella; species Mycosphaerella populi. The sequence goes on from KZ119260.1 coordinate 12,566, forward strand.
GCTTTCTGGGAACCAAGCTGCCTCCTGGGAAAAATATAGGAAAATAGCGGTGGTGATATGTAAGACCTTTGGACAGGTAGCGACAGATTGAGGATTTACAAGCAAACGCCCTGTCGCTCACCAGAAGGGTGGTCTCGGCCGAGTGAAAAGCTTGATCATTCCTATGACGCAAGGGAGACGTTTTGGTGGTGAGCTTGGCAGGTATGAGCGCGTCTGCGGCGCCTCAGACTCTGCACACTAGGGGCCTAGGGGTGGTATCATCAGATTGAGGGAACGAACTTTTTCTTTCCGTACTTTCCTCCTCAGCTCAACCACTGCCATGCCCCACGAATCCGAAGCTTTCTTAGGGAACGGGCGGCCACCCAAGCCGCGCGAACTGTCGCCGTATTTTCGCGTTGTACTCGATCCACGCCGCGGAAGCTTGGCATTGCTATTCTGCTACATGATCACTGGTCTGCTAGATAGCTCGGCTGTTTTCATCTGGGGTACATTCGTGAGCATGCAGACTGGCAATACCGTATTCTTTGGGCTTGGGCTTGTCGGAACCGATGATGACCGATGGATCAAATCGGGCGTCTCTATCCTGAGCTTTTGTCTCGGATCACTCTGCTTTGTGAGCCTTCATGGCGCCTTCTCGTCGCCACGGCAGCGTGCAGTTCTCTGTGCCTCGTTCATGGCGCAATTGGCTTGCATTACCACCGCAGCAATAATTGTTACCGTTTATCGACCAGTTCACGAGGCGCCTCTGACCTGGCATGTGCTGGTTCCCCTGGTCTTAGTCGCATTCCAGAGCAGTGGACAGGCAGTGACCAGTCGCGTGCTGAAGGAGCCTGGTTTGTCTAGTGTGGTTCTCACAAGCGTTTACTGTGACCTCTTTTCTCATCACGATTTGATGTCCCCCAAAGTAATCGGCAATACGGAGGAGATGCGTCGAGTAGGGGCAGTGATTTGCCTCTTGTTCGGTACGGTGTTAGGGGGACTGTGGGCACATAGCTCGGTTGGATTAATGGGCGCTTTGTGGACTGCGGCACTGTTGAAAGCAGCTATTGTTTTGGCATGGTTGGTATGGAAGACAGATGAAGGCCGCAGGGTGAATCATGAGCACTTAAATCAATGACTTCGGGCAGGGGAGCAGTTGGGTCCGGATCCAGCATAGACCTAGGAATGAACCTCGTCTGAGCATCAACAAAATCCACTGTGTATGCGTCTTGATAGGTTTAACCAGATCACAAGGTAGTTATTTTATCAAGAGTCCGGCAAAATCATTTTGACCTTTGCAGTATAGCAGCGAGATATCGAACTCAACTCCCTGTGACTTGAGGTGCATTCTGGTCGACAGATATTGTCTCCCATTGTCGATGAGACGAATTTTTAAAAATGTATTTCTCAGTTTCTCTCTTCGTGCAACTACTCATTCTGGAAAGTATTGTTGCAAGTACCAGCCCGAACCAACGATACATATGCGCAACTTCGTCTTTGGAATAGTTCCCATCCATTGCTATGGAAAAAGTTTAGGCGAAGAAGTACCTACGGCAGCCAGCTCGGTCTGCGTGTGCCATTGCGCGACAATAATACTATCCATTCTGTCAATGTGGAGTTTATCGACCTAGGGTGGCTAGGTACGTTACTACAGGCCTCAATGGGGGAATCACAACTAACGTCTTCCAGTCCTCATTTACAATGACGGAAACTGCCAGATCGGTGAGGTCGTCGCCCGACACAACACATGTATGAGCGACGAGAAAGGATATAGGTCGCATAGGCTGCTCTGCGATACAAGATTATTTGTACTGGGTGCATATCCTCAACATCAACTGTAATGAGGAAAATTGCCAAGAGGTAGTGCGAGTGAGAAGTGCGATGAGAGCTAAGTGTTGTGGTATAAGGCTGGTGCAGATCAGGA
>KZ119260.1:14798-25661 GCA_002153405.1 Mycosphaerella populi pn0402
AAGACGGTGAAATGTGGTTTCTACAGGGCTCAGATTCTCTTACAGCCAATAATATGCTGTAAGCCCCACAGAGGGAACCTTTTCCGTCCAAATATGGCTTAGCACAATCGGAGTGGGGTGCTCGGAAACGAATAGCTGTAATCTGTTTTCGAAATCCTCTATGTGTGCGTATATGTCGGAACATTGTCGTTACAGTACGGACTACTAGTACGGGCATAACCAATTGAGTACTTGAGCGTTGATTTTAAATACTACCAAAAGTACAGAATATATGCGATGTGGTCTTAGTAAGGTCGTTTAGAGCCATGCAAACGTGGTTGAAAACAGGCATATGGGGGTGCTGAATATCCCTCGGGCGCACTAGTAAAACTGCGGCCCTTTTTTTGTCGCATAACTAGTTAACTAGTGTAAGATGGGTATGCTCGCTGGCAGTCTGTCAAGCAGACGGGTCGATCACGAAGAGACAACACCACCACACTCGCAGAGTGCAGGAACGAGATAGGCAAAGCGTGACGCTATAGGGAGACGATCGAACAAGCAATAACAGAACCTTTCATACGCAGTATATCGATACCGCAACCTCAGTAGCCTCCGTAGAACATTTTCATAAGGGGGAACATGCATGTTGTTATTGATACTATCGAACGAACGCTACTTAATCTCACGAAACAAAACGGTGGCCTTGTTACTAAGGCCTCAGTCACATGACTCTAGGATACCGGTGTTGAGAGCGGAATTCCCCATTACACTAGTTAACTAGTTAACGTAATTCCTGCATGAGCGGGACACCCCAAAACACCATATTAAAGGCAATAAATTACAACATCATATCTTAGCAACCAGAACTTGTATTATGATTTTGTAGTAAGTCAATACTCATATAGTAATCAAGAAGGCGTGTAAGATTTTTTGAGTGTTCTTTACGAGGAACGATTCGAGTATCTATTATTTAATCAATTGAGCCAAAAATACAATGTAATTTACTGTAATGGTATTAAATAAGCATCGTAGCCATTCGAAAATCCAGAATATAACTATTAGTGCAGCTAATAGTCAATTTTTTCAATCTTCAATAGAACTAAGTTGTGGTGGTTGAGATACAGGACTACAAAATATCGCCTTTAATATGGTGATTTAGGGTGTCCCGCTCATGCGGGAATTACGTTATTCAACAGGTCTGCTGACTAAGACCAGCCCCCGCCTCACGGGGCGGGTATTGTGGGCGCGTTGTGGCGAGGTCTAGATGATGATGATTGTCATCATTGACTCGACGAAAAAAGGTCCACACATTTGGGCGCACCTAATAGAGTGGAATTACCGCACAGGTGGCTGAAATTGTAGCTGAACTATTCTTGCGGGTGTAAGAGTGGTGTCCCAATGTTAGGATACACCACTGCTTTTTATTGAGGATGGCCACAGCATCCAGATCCTGTCTAACCTGCGATCGGCCAGCAGCACAAGGTTGTTTCTGCTCGGAAATCTGTCGTTATTTCTTGATGCATTCTTCTTTATCAATGTCGGCACCAGCTAGCACGGATACCCGCCCTATCATACCAAGACTTGTTTCAATGACCACGCCTACGATATCGACAGGGGACGGATTGTCATTCCGGAATGCATCGTCACCGATAGCAGTGGACTTATGTCAAAGTGACCGAGACTGCCCATCGATAACGACAATGTCGACCGAGAATCAACTAGTGCTGAAAGAGTACGAAAATTCTTTTGACCAAATGCGCCTTATCAGAAGACAATCTCTGGCATGATTCTGTTGAGCTTGGTTAGAGGTTTCCTGAAGTAACCTCCAATTTTAGCGCTCTGGACCAACCAATGCCACTCCGATGAGCTTTTGCCGACGGTCACACCGGATACAGTTCGGAAAACAAGACCAGCATGTCGAGATGTTTTAAATAACGGCCGGGCCCCTAACACCAGCAGATGTCACAAGGTGTGGGCATCGAAGCTAGCTGGCTTTTGATTCTATCGAGGTTCCCTGATTTGTCGGAGGAAATTCGGGTTGCGACTGACTTGGGAATTGCTCTCAGAAGACCTTTCGAGGAAGGCAAATGTGGGATGATCTCCCCATTCTTTCGACGAATGGAGGATTGTGATCATGCGCGGGGCAAATCATACGAGGCAGGGATTCTTCAAGAGAATGCCAAAGATGAGACTTATGACATGGCAATGAAATTGTTGAGACAATAGGCATTTTTCTAGAGTTTCTGTTAAAATACCAGAACTGGCAAATAATGAAGAAAGTATTTTAAAGCACCCTTGAAATCAAAAAAAATTAAAGCCCAACAAACCCCTCCCCTTGGGCTTCATTGTCTTGCCCTCAGATTTATCTACTTGTTTCTACTCCGCCACTTGGCTCGCAGCATGTCTTGACGTGGTGCAACTCGCCGGACCTGAATACATTTCTAGAGTTTCGTTTCTTTTCTCCTTTTCCTTCGGTGCTAAACATCAAAGCTTCCTAAAGACGTAATTTGAGATCTTATGAAGATGACACCGACCGAGAATCCGGCTGCTTTCTCAAATAGCATATTGAAAAGGTTGCGAGCAAAAGGTGAGAGTCAATTGTTGATCGGAGAGGTTGATATTACAACCAGGAGCAAGATGATTCAGCAGATATCCAATACCCTGTCTGTTTTGCATAGTAATCAGGGTATTCTCGGAAAAGCAGCGGTGTAACAGGCTAAAAAAAACCTGAAAAGATGGCATTCTGAAAAGGTGCCTACAGATAGCTTAACAATTCAGTCGATCGCTGGGAATGTTCAATTGGCCCCCACGAGTACTAGTCGACACCGGCATCCAATCGTCGGACATCTATTGTCAAATCAAGCTAATATGGAATTCGATAGTAACGTAGGCATCGAATGAAATGAACGGAATGATCAGTTGCTGGTATTCATGGTAAAGACTTGGATGAGGGTGCTGTTGAAATACCCTCAGGCCAATGCTCCGTTTACTCAGTGGTTACAATGCCAAGATCTCAGCTGAGCCCAGAACTACATACAATTTGTACAGTATGGGAATATGGGTAGCAGTGTGACCAATCAGTTGCTAGTAGTAAGTTATTATGTACTGCATATATCTCGACATATATTAATAACCCCTCCCACCCCAGCCTTTGACCACCAATAAAAAATTATTCAAAACCATATCCTGTACTCTGGTTGAACTTATTTGCACTTGGGTGCAAAATCTCTGCTTTCATGCTCTTGCATTGCTCGCTGTGGGGTACGATATAATACGCCTTTGTGCCGAACTTTCGAAAAGATTCTGTCTCGGTATCTTCCCAAGTGACCAATGAGCCACGCGCGTGCAGTGCCAACTAAATACCGCGCGCCATATACCGGAGCAAGCATCTGTAACGGCGCATATATTTCAACTCGGTGATTCAAGGAGTCGAGCAGGCGCCAGACACTGAAGGAACGGAGATAGCCTGGGGTTCCCGACCGACATGACCGCAGAAAGACCCACTTTTGCGCCCTTTCCAGCCGCGGTTGGAGGAACTACTGCATCTTCCTTCTACTTTCCTCCTCCCCATCTACTTTTCCATTATTCTACGCTTCTCTTAAGGCATCGCCTTTCACCCCATCTACTCTTCCGTCAACTAAACTCTCTCATCTCATCATGCCTCCCAAAAAAGCAGCTGGCGCGTCCAAGAAGGCCGCTCCCGCCGCTCACGCCTCCTATCGCGGTATGTTTCATGAGCCACAGGCCCCGCGTAAATGCGATCGTGGCATCGCCCGTGTCGCGGAATTTCTGCTGATACCGGCATTATAGATATGATCACAGATGCTATCGTCAATGTGAGTAGACCACCGCCGGTGCCTGGCGTGTTGTGATTCGGGTTGCGCGCCCGAACGTGACGCGTTTAGCCGTTTCACTTGAATAGCCACCACAACAATGCGAAAGGGCTTCATTTATCTTTTTCAATTGCTGACTGGCATATCCGCCTATAGCTAAAAGAGCGTAATGGTAGCAGGTATGTTTTGCACATTGCAACTTGTCGTCGCGACCTAGAGAGAGACTCCTCCCATGGTCGCGTCGGGTTTTCGTCCCACAACATGATACTGACTTTTCTTCCCGCAAAATAGCCGGCAGGCCATCAAGAAGTATGTTACCTCGAACAACCAGATCAACATTGCCTTCCATGCCACTTTCGATGCCCAGTTCAACAAGGCCATTAAGGCTGGTGTTGACAAGGGCGAGTTCACTCAGCCCAAGGGTGAGTCGCGTTTCCACTCTGTGCTTGTCATCCGGCACGGTCTTTCGTCGCGTTTGATTCCGCGGAGCCTGGATCCTGCAGAATCGATGACGGGACATCGTCACCATCGCGCTACTTTTGAAATAAGTTGCTAACGTGTCGCATCACAGGTCCCTCTGGTCCTGTGAAGCTGGCGAAGGAGCCCGCCGCTAAGCCTGCGGCGAAAGTCACTAAGACTACCACCGATGTAAGCTCTCCTCCTTCAATGATGCTCGTTGGCGCTGATCTGACAATCCGAATAGAAGACCACCAAGGCCCTCGCCGCCAAGAAGGCCGCTACCAAGAAGACCACGGCAAAGACTACCATCAAGCCTGCAGTGAAGAAGACCGGCCCTAAGAAGGCTGTGGTCAAGCCCAAGGCCAACTCCGGCAACATCCGTAGGACCACCCTTGTATGTTCACCCTCGCTGGCGCGATTTTTCCCGCCGTCATGAATCACGGACTGACTGTGCCAGGCCCCCGCTGTTGTCGAGCAGCCCAAAGTCATCAAGACCAAGTCCGGCCGCGTTACCAAGACGACCGCTCCGCCCGCCAAGGCCGCCAAGAAGAAGCCAACTACCAAGAAATAAAGGGCCCTCTGCCTTATTCATAGCCGGATGTCGCCTCCCCGTTTTTTGAATTCGCTCTCCCGGGGAGGGTCATCTTCAAGTTTTGCATCTTCCTTCTTCCGTTGTAATTTTAATGCTCTCAGCCCACTGATATGGTGGCTCTGATGGTTCTCCTTCGTGATTACTTTATCCTGGGATATCTTCGTTATGGTGGCTGGGTGTCTTTTTTATCCAAAGTCGAAGGAATGGCGTTCTGCGGTGGGGTTTTATGAGTAAATTATCTGGCCTAATCCTTTTTCTATTCTTCGTGGTTGGAGATCAGTCGAAATTGAATCACTTGGAACCACTTTGGAATATACTGGCCATTGCCATGATTTTCGAAACTAATTCCTTTTTCTCGTTCTTCATGAAAAATGCATTGTGGATTTGGTCGTGGGGCCTTCAATTGCAAGCTGTGTATGCGGTAGAAGTGGATAGTGGCGTGGTGTTGAAGACGGCCAGTTTCGACACGACGGTCTAGCGTGAATCGCGTCAAAGTCTAATCATCGATGAGGAACCTTCAACGCCATGCGCTCGGATCAGTATAGAGCATCCGCCCCGCTTTTGGAACCTTGCAAAAGAAAAAAAAACCGAATCTCATCCGAACCTTTCATAGGTTCGATTAAGGCGACAAAGGCCCTCAAAGCCTTTTGCACTGTTCTTGAAAAATAGGGTCTGGGGCAGTGCAGACCTGTGTGTTCTGCAAAGCTTCAGTCGCTTCTCCTCGACTGTGCGGATCGGCGAGCTTGAACCTAGCAGATTCCAGATGCGAGTTTTGGTTGATAACTTGAGTAGTCCATCCGATATATCAATATCTGCTGACTGGGAAAGTTTCCGAAGGAGGCTGACAGACATCCGGAGGAGGGCATCATGCTTGCTCAGCGCCCTCGAAATTACGACTCGCTTGTCTTTTCCGAGTCAGTCATGTTCCGAGTATTCGTTCGCTCTACGGGTGATCTTTGCTTTTTGACCACCTCAACTGAGAATGGTGAAACCACTTTTCCGTAGTTAGTTGGGCATGTCCGAAGTCAGGACCACCCGGCGGTCTTGAATTGAGAGTCATCGGGGCCCCGATCAAGGGACCTGCTCCGTCGAACGCATGCCGCGGGAGGGATGAGGCGGTGTTGTGCACTCACGCAGCGGAGCGCGTCGTTCTTGAGCGAGTCGGGTGGGACATACGGGAGATGTCTACTCAGAAAGAAACATCAGCGACTACGTTTGAAGTCAACAAGCACGTCTTCTTCACCATATATCGCAAACCGACCTGGCATCTTTCGAATACCAATCGGACTATTGTGACCGTCGCGGCAATCGACTGGCTGTACTTGCGAGGCTGCTTGTGCCGGCGAGTCCGTGCCCCTCGGTTGTGACATCAAGGTGCCATTCAGTCGGCGTGCGGCTGCATTGAGCAATAGCATCGGGGGAACAAGGCCAACTTCATTATAGCGGCTTGACATTATGGTCAGTTGGCCTCCAAACTATCTTAATGATTAGAACGTACCTACCAGATTCGTTTATCAAGTATGCCCACGGTGGCAGCTATGGATCGCCGTCTGCATTGGCCACAACCAAAACAGTCTGCCGTTGGATATACTCGATCTAGCACCAATTGTCAGCAACTGCCGCAAGACGGGTGTTCGCCACTCACCGTGCTCGCGGCCTACATGAGAATCCCAACACCAGCCACAACACACTACCCCGATCGGACTTTGTGGGAACGGCCGTACCAGTGTTGTGTTTCACTGCCTCTCCATATCAGCATCATTCTGGTAAATTAGGGTGGCACAGACTTGCCGTCAATATAGTCTGGTATCAGCGAAGGCCAACCAGAGATGTAGCGGGCTCAGCTCGATTACACGTGCACGAGGGCCCGGGATCACTCCGTATCGCTGGAAATGGATGTTGGCAATATCTGCCAATGCATAGCCGTTTCGTATTTTCTGTTAGTGTGCCAGGCAAATCTTCAAACGTGTCAGGACAAAGTACCACTGGAGGAGAGATTCATGGTATTTTGTCTAGGGTAAACTAAGGAACTGACCTGAAAACGACTGCTCTCGCGGCGAGATATCTGGGGAAGATTCAGTGCTGCAGCCTGGCTTGTCGCTTGCTCGTCTACAACCAGGCCTGACAGCGCTGGACTTCAGCTCGTGGTCGGTAATTTGATGCATCATTGGTTGGTTCAGCCTTTATAAAAAACACGGTTTCACGGCGGTCGTCGATGCTAGGCTTCTATTTGTTGTCGCCGGGTGCTGTGATGGTTCGCTCGGTCTAGCGTGGAACCGGCTCATGGCTGCCGACGAGGCTTCGAATTGGATATGGGACAAGATGCGCAGGGCCGTCGGGATACGGAAGCTAATATAATGACAGTTAACGTTTGGTCGGACAGGATGGAGCCGGGAGAGATAAAAAAATGTTGGAACTCTACCATATGCTGATCGAAGGGGACTGAGGCTCCCTGGATTTTTTCTATCAACACAAGCGAAATGGGCATTTCGAGCAAGTGTCCTGAAACAGCAAAGCAGAAACACAATGAGGGTCAGTGGCCCGGACAGTCATGCATCCTTGATTTGAGGGCGATGGGAAAGTGCGGGTCGGTCGTGGTGAGTGCCAGTTTGGCATTTGTCCTGCGGCAAGAAGGAGACATTAGCAATATTTTCCGAAGGACAGAGAGCACGACAAGATAAAACCTCAAGTAGATAGCATCTGCACTGAGATCCGAAATGTAGCACCGGTCATGGCAATAGGTAAAGGCAACTCACCAAGGTGACTTACAAGACATTGAGCGGCTCGTGATAGAAAATTTGCTTTCCTATACAAGGAGCCGTCAGCACAGGGTGAATATTCTCCAAATTGCTGCTTATAAATACTTACGTTGCTAGCTGTTGCTGTCCGCTGCATTCTGGCAAGGTCAAAGCGACTGCTTAATGGCTGAATTCGATCTATTATTAATCATCAGTAGGTAGCTTATCAAGGCACCTCATAACTCACTGTATTCGCAGCTTCGATCATCTTTGAGGTTATCCAAGGTCCGTCAAATGGGTTCTTAGAGGTGTAGTGGAGGTGGGACTAATCTTGAGAATCTTCCATGTTAGCATGATTCCAAATGAATGAGCAGCTACACCCACTTTCTGTTCGAAGATTTCAGTTTCGACAAGAACAGGCTAGTATGATACAGCAGGCTAGTTTAATCACAATTACATGACAATCTAGGGTCAGTCCATACCAAAGAGTAGCCGGCAGACGAAAAACGTTCGAAATTCTTTGACCCGGAGTGACAAAGGAATGCTTGCGAATGACTGTTCTTCTGGCGAGGGATCGGGTATTTATAGCATTGCAGCCAGTCATTCTGCTTGCGACGATACAATGACAATTGTAAATTGTGAGGGCACAAACAAAGATGACCCTCTAACTGCAGCTGGTTCAATATTTCATCATTGATTCAACGCAGGACTCAGAGGCATTGCATTTTCTACTCGGAGATTCAGTAGATGAGAAACTTTTTCTCACTGTTGGCACCGTTTGAACAGACCTGGGGATGTGACAGAAAATTATAGATGACTCGTTTCAACATTCATCACTATAGGTCTGTACATTATTACGAAAGGTGAGGCGGCAACCGGTCATGCTATTTCATTCCGCTCACCGGTTATGAGCGCTTTCTTTCACTCACAAATCGCACCGTCAATATTATATACAACCAGCTCCTTGACTATTTGGCACACATAATTCTTCACCAGAGAGCCCCTCGTCATTGGGGCCTACAGTCTAAGTCAGTCGGGAATGACAATTTGAAATTATCATCTTACAGTACTTGATTCCAAGAGTGTACATGGAACTTTTCATTGCACATTACGCAATGGAATTTGATTAGCAAGCCTTGGAGATACACCAAGGGGAAGGTGATCAACTGATTGTCCGAGCGTGTTATCATGTCGATTGCGTTTCCGTAGAACAATTGTTTTAGCCATCATCCTCATCTTTGACGGACACTGCGTCCTGTGCCAGAGTGTGCTCGTCTGTCGCGCGATGACACTGACAGCACCGGTCGATGATCTAAACCTTTCTGCTGAGGTCTATCCCTGGTATACGTACGTTCCATTACCGGAGCTGCGTGTATCTACACGTCTTCACGTGCAGGGTCAGGATTCACTCTCGCTCGCGGTGAGCGGAGCAGGACATACAGAGCCTCTTCACTTCAGCTACACCGTGTGAGCACTCAAATCCGAGAGGCTGATTGGAACTTACCAGGACAGGTGAGCCCCTCGTCACGCTTCTCCAGCCATTCTTCTACACAGCCCAGTGTGACTAGAGGAAAGCACCGGTTCTGAGGGGCGCCCAAATGTCGATTGCTGGCTCTGGTCCGCTTCAATATTGGGTGCTACAGTAGCGCCCTTTGGGGGGGGGGGGGGGTTGTCTGGCATGTCCCCGGCTCCGAACGGCAGCCTCATACCACGACTGACCAAGGTGGTTAGCCTTATATCACATAAGGTGGATCGTAATGTTAGGAAGTCGAATGGCTGTGCGCGAGATTTGCGAATTTCTGCCGCCCGGTCTTGATGTCTTGGAACTTGATTGAGTTCTTGCACGGCGCACTCGCCTTGGAGGTTCCGCAGCAGATTCGAGCCTCAGTAGAGAGGCTGACACCCGTCTCATTCATAAAACATCTCAATATTGGGGGAAAGACATAACTTCGTGAGGTGGAAATGAAAACGATCCAAATGATGGAAACAGGATGGCCGAGGCAGCTGAGCTGCCAACCTGGGGCCAAGGTATTGTTTTATACCCATATCGTGGCTTCGTCTCAAATGATTCGAACCTATTTGATCAGCATCATCTCTCGTGTATAACTGCCTCCTGCTGTGAAGGAATGCGTCCCTTCCGTAGCAGGCCTTGGCCATTTTGGAGTCAATGAATGCAAGCATTTATCCACGTAGTCCTGGGGCATTTCTGGCAGGTCATGCGCCGCCACAAGTCACTCGCATGCTCGTAGTAATCCTTACTGGGGCTCCTAGGATATCGAAGGTTCCCTGGAGCTCACAAGCATGATCCCCGGGTGGGACACACTGTCTCCAGAAACATTCAATTGGCTCTCAGGAGTTGTCTACTTAAAATAGACGTCCCGAGAAGTCGTGTCAAATATGAAAGTCTCAGAACTTTCATAGAAAAGCAGTGACAAGTTCGTCTCATCCACAAACTTGCCGTCTTCTGCATACTTCTCGCAGTCTACAAGAATTTATCTTCCACGATGGTCGGTTGAATGTTGCTGCTGAAAAGTCTCAATTCTTTAGTGAGGGCATTGGCTAATTTCCTGCAGGCAATCATCCAAAGCCTACCAAACCAAATTCTCATGCCTGTTGTCACTCAGCTAGACGTTCATGACATGGTCTCTTGGACAAATCATGTTGGAAAATTTACTGCAGACTGCATCCCAGCATCCTCAAATACAGCATTCAGTACCAACACAGCAATATCCTACACCTAGCAGCCAGAGACAACAATTATGCGCAGGCCGAGCTCCTGCTCCTTTATGGTGCCAAGGCCAACACCTTCCTACATGGAGAGATTCTGCTGATGAGAGCTATGCAGCATGGACGTCAGACGCTCTTGGACTTCTGCTAGATCATCGGAGCATTAATATTCGGATGCAAAATCGATAGGGAGAAAGTGCCTTAACGTACGCCGTCAAATACGGAATATGTGCAGGTTGAGCCCCAGCTTGGTATCAAAATCTGACACGAACACGACCGAAATGTGCTTCCTGTGGCCACTTGCACAGGTCAAATTGGATTTCTACCGTGGCTATGGATTCCGTTCCATGATCTGAGAGGTAAGGGCGGTCGAGGCTATAGACTAAAAGACTGGATTCGACGGGCGAAGTCTCAACGTTGATGAAACTTGATCGTTCCCGTGGAGAAAGTTTGGAAGTTGATGGAACTTATGCTGATTCGGCATGATTCAGGGTCCAACTAGTTATTCGGTCGGAATCGTCGACCCCCCCCCCCC